>WIQG01000350.1:0-151284 GCA_014925785.1 Mycena galopus ATCC 62051
GCCACGCACCTTTAATACCTCGCACAATGGCGGCGCTTTGGTGGACGCTTTGATGGTAGTCGCCACTGTTCTCCCATTTAGGGAAGCATCGATTGTGTCGAATAATTCTTGAATATTGGTCTTACAAAAGGTCCCGTACTTTCAACTTGAAAATAGTACTACTACTCCTACTTGACGAAAACGGAAGGTGGTGGTAAGAAGCCAAGAGAGAAAAGCCATCGCTGACCAAACAAACCGATTGTGAGGGGGGCCGAGACGGCTTGGATGCCGAGTGATGTAAGTCCGACTTCGGCCGAAATACCACTTGTCACTTTCCAGCGTCAAAGTCGGTGTATATCATATCCCACAAAATAGGAAGCGCGAAAACAATGATTCATGTTGGCTGCTAATACTGATACTTTTTTTTTGTTGGTCTACGCAAATTGCTGGTACTGAGTATGGTTACATATAAAAAAATTATGAATCATCCACAAAGTGCGTCGCAGGCGTCGGCTTCATCCCGCAAGTCAACTCCTCGTTCAAGGCGCGACACAAGCATTTGAGGGCGTACAGGCCCGTTGGTGACACCGCGTCACTGTCCGATTTGACGAACCGGACTTGAACGACTTCGGGGTGATCGCTCTGGCCCGGCATTACCTCCGCGTATTGTCCAACGCGATCCCATGAGCCATAGACGTCGGGCCCGATGAGAATGACGCGCCCCTTCTCCTCGCTGATGCATTTCTTGGTGGGTGTCAATCTCAGCGGCTTAAGAGCGTCTGCTGGAATGGTTGCGACATGCGACAAGGGGGCAACTCGGATTTTAATGCCCTTGGTACGCAATGTGCTCGCCTGGACTGCTTCTGAGAGTGGTATCAGATAGCCTGTCCTTCCCTCGTGCCTTGTACCGTTGGCGTTAATCAACTTGGGGAACTTGGAGTGCTTCACCCCGACGATCTCGACGTCAATGCGTTTGTTGACCAACTCAGCCCGAGTGAGCCAGACGCCGTTGTCGTCCCCTACTCAAGTCTACGTCAGAAAGGATTCCATGTCAGGTATAAAGGTTACCAATATCTGGAACGATCAGAGCTCCGCCAGTCCCCCAAACCGCGTCCTCAGCAACCGGGTCGTCAACAACTCGATTTTCAGGGACAGGCTGCGTCTGGGGAATCGGCTCTTGTTCGTAATCGTCGTCTCGCAATGGGCGCTTCGTGCTGATTTGAATATTTAAATGAGTACGTGCAAGAAAATGTATTGACGCACTCTCTATCCCGCATGTCGTCCATTTTGACAGCGACGTCAGTGAGGCGCGCCTCGAGTTGGACGATGTACTGAGGTTCCTCTGCCGGATTTCTGTGAGTGTAGCCTACGACGGTCCCGCAGTATCCCTTGAACTTTTTGTGGTTGAAGAGCACGACGGACCTGTGCAGGAATTCCCTGCTAGCCTGCCGCTCTGCGTTCTCCCATTCCACTGACCAAAGACGGTCGCCAGTTTTTGGGGCATTGGAGGAGGCCGGAGGATGCCACTGCTCGATGTGGAGGAACTGAATGTCGGCGGTGGGTACAGAGAACTGAAGACCGGAGAGTCAGATAAAATAAATAGTCTTCATCATCGACTCACCGAAACGTCTTGAGTGAGGTGGTGATATTTTATCTGGAGACCAGTAAGAATCACCACACCATCAGGTCTTGTCCGCACCTTGCCATCACTGGTGGCCTTGTCCACAGCGACCCTCAAGCGGTCTGCATCGCACTAAGATGGCCGGGGTCAAAAAGGTAAAGATTTAAAGATCTCGAGATGTGAAACCTACTGGGAGAATTTCTACCAATCCGCCAAACATCACGGCGATAATGAACCCAATGCTGCCTTCGTACAGCCCACGCACGACGTTGACCACATCGCCTGGCGGAAGTCGCGCTGCAAGTATCGTATATGGAGATGTACTTGCTCGCCGCTTCCTTGGAGCGGTTCGAGTTCCACCCGGCCGTCGTCAGCGATGTGCAAAACCCGTGCCGAAGTCCCCCGCGCTTCTGCGCCGTTCACGACTTTGACGCGATCCTCGGGGATCATGTGTCGGATGAAGGCCAGAGCTTGCAACGCAAGCTGGTTGACGGGCACCATGAAAGTCGTGTCGTCGTGGATGGTCTGGTAGGTGATCGGCGTCGCTGCATGGCGCTGCACTGCTACGTAGCGGACGACCACCTCTTCGTCTGCCCCGCCTTTGCCAGTCCCGCGTAAGATGCGTTTCTTGTCCACGATACGCGCGATCTCTCCAATTCGGCCTTTATACTGCCCGGAGACGACCACGACGGAATCCCCTTCTTGAAGGGCACATGTGGTGCCTAGATATGGCCGTTGTCGCATGTCCGGCCAGACTCTCTTCACGACTGCTGGTGGGATATTCTTGTTAATGGGTTTCTCCGGTGCCTGTAGCAGTACGTTGTTGCTGGTGTTGGCGGCGATGAACCACTTCAGGTCTTGCTCTGACGGTGTAACCTCCACCGCAGAGAAAAACCTGTTGTCCCCGTTCCAAGACAGGAGTTCCAAGCCGTCTGAACGGAAGACCAGCTTGCGGTACGAGAACAAAAATCGGTGCTCGGGCTTCTTCGCCATCTTCAGTTTCTTGTCGGGATAATCACGGTTAAACTTGGCTGGATCGAATAATCGCTGGGGTAAAGGGGCCGGTTTTCTCGTGGACGGTGGAAGGCCTAGTATCGGCGGGGGCGTTTCTCGCCAGGCTTCAGCCTCTCTGCTTGATCCGTGTCGATTGCGTGGATGCGCGGGACGCCTAAAGCGGTCGCGCCGTCCTGAACGAAAACCAGGTCGCCCTTGCATAAGGTGCCGCTGGGGCGGGCGAGGCGGCGCCAGTGACCGATGTGGTCGATTGGAGGCGTGGTGAAAACGACGTGGAACCACGCATCGAGGGTGTCGATCTTCTGCGGCTTCGTACGATTCCGCACGAAGTGGGGGTATCGCTGCAAAGCCTTGAACAGAAGCTTGAGATCGGTGGTTTCTACGCACACCGCACCAGAGCCAATTGCGCGGGTGAACGCGCTCGGGACGGCATGCTCGATGCCGGGGTAATTGAGAATATGACTGATGAAAAAGAGCTCCGTCTTGGGAGGAACGGAGAACATGTACAAAGGGTGGTCGAGGACATCGGCGGGGGTGGGCGGTACTGCGCGGAGGCGATGTTTGTCGTCGGCGTCGCCCAGAAGAGGAGTGCCGCCGCGGCGCGCTGGCTGAAGGGTGCGAGCCTTGTTTATGTAGTGCTGCGCAATGGCCTCGTTCTCCAGCGCCTCTGCTTCGAGGCTCTTGCAGTTGGCGAATATGGATGGGAGGCGAGCCGGCGACATGCGCTGCCTATCATCCAGGAAGTCTTCATCCTCCTCGCCCGAGCTGTCATCGTCATCGTAGTGGTGGCCGTCCTCGTCGTCTTCTGCGTCTATATCCAAAAAGGACAACGCCTTCTTGCGGAGTCTGTCTTTGTGAGATAAATGCTGGAATGCAATGTGAACAATAAATTATGCCAAAAATTCGAAGACTACCTTCGTGCGTTGGCGTTTGGGGGGCGGGGAAGGCGAAACGGAATCAGGACGAGGACGAGGAGATTCTGTATGGAGGGTGTCAGGTTAGGTATGGCGCGGAATTGTACAAGGTGATGGTGCACACCTCACGATGAATTGGATCCACAAGCATGGCTTGTGGGGGCGGGCTTGGGGAGCGGGGGGCAGGAGACCCATATTGCTGAATGAGGCGAGTTAGTGTATGGATCGCGAACAGGGGTCCGGACGTACCTGGGGAGGTCGGGCATCCGGTAGCATATCGTCGGCGGGCGGGGTTTCTGACATTGGGCTCCCGGGCAGAAACAAAGGCGTGCCCACTCGTGAAGCGAGCAGCGGCGGGTGCTCGGCCACAAAGTTCTCGGCCGCAGCGGGCGCGAGAGCCAATGGACTGGGCGAGCGAGAATTCCACGCGGAGCCGCCGTCGGGCGTCGGTGGCGGGATCATGCCCGTCATTTCGAATTGGTCAATAATGCGGTGCAGGTCGTGGAAGTCGCGGCGGTCCAGCTCGCGCGCCATTGCTTCATGCGAATCCTCGTCTTCCTCTTGTGAATCAGAATCTTCTGGGTCTTCTTCCGATTCGGAGTCATGGGCGTGGTCGTCGATGAAATCCGCGGGGTGAACGGGAAAGACATCTGGAGTATGGAGTCAGCGTCGTGACTATGCTCGGGCATGCTATAGCGCGTCGGCCGCCGCCGACTCTGTCACTGGCAGCATATGCTTTTTCATGATTTTTTCCGCGCGTTATCTCGCGTTTTTTCTCAATCGAGGTGTGCGGCACACATATTTTATCCATTTGATGTACTCTACTCAACGCTACTACGAGTTTGACGAATACTTACAAGGGCGGCGGGGACTTGATGTGGTCGGGAGCAAGTGGGAAAGAGAAGCCCTAGCCAAACAATGCCCTGATAGCGAGAGTCCCGACGGCATCTCGATGCCGTCTGATCTCCCGTGATCAGTCAGGTGTCTGTGTCACCTGAGGCTTTCCCGCCTTGGTCCCGACCATGTCGACATGGTCGGGACCAAGGCGGGATGGGCAGCGGCGGGGAGGAAGGGAAGGGAGGAAGGGAAGGGATCAATGTCATATGGTTCACACACAGCACGCGTGAAGAAATAGGACCAGAGAGTGCGAATAAGTGAATGTCAAGAAACAATAGAAGTGAGCTCTCACCGCTAAGTGTACCGGAGGCTGGGCCGGTGCTGACGCCTTGGCCAGGGTTAGATTGGCGTACAGGAGCTCTTTGCTGGACGTGACGAGTCCCTGTGAACAGGCCCACAAGCGGTCCGAATGCGATCGGCGTCTACTACGCGCGATGTGGTGACGCAGCCGACGACTTTGGCGGACGGCGACCGAGCACCACTTGCAACGACGCGCCAAGTCGTGGAGTGCAGGGGAAGGTGCTTGTGGACTCACTCGGGCAATTTTTTCTCCGTGCTGGCGGACAGAGATACAGAGGTGGGTTATTATAATATCACGACCGAGTGCAGATTTGAAGAATAACGCTTTGCCGCACAGATGAGTCGATAGTTTATAGGCTACATATGTCGAAAGCACGCAACTCGCAATTAATGCATGCAATTCAATCATCTGACAAAAATATCGGAGGAGCCCAAGACGAGCAAAATTGCCAGTAAAAAGAAAGCGGCGAGAGCGACATAAGAGTAAGGCCAGAGCGTAACGTGAGGAAAGATGGTAAGTACGAAGAATTCTTGGAGTGATTGTGGGGGGCAAAGGGGGACTAGGGGCGGACACGGAGCAGGGCAGTGGGGTGGCATGAACCCACGGATTTATTGTTTGGAAGTGGAAACAAAAATGGCGCGCGTGCGTCGGTGGCTCTCGGCGGGTGACGTTTTGCCATCCATTGTATCCGAATGGAGGCGCATCGTAGTGGCAAAGCGCACTGATTATTGGAAACAAAAATCGCGCTCGAATCGGTGGCGCTCAGCAGTGGCATTTGCCATTCATTGTATCCGAATGGAGGCGCATCGTAGTGGCAAAGCGCCCGGATTAATTGGAAACAAAAATCGCGCGCGAGTCGGTGGCGCTCAGCGGTGGCATGCATTTTGCCATCCATTGTATCCGAATGGAGACGCGCGTAGTGGCAAAGCGCACGCATTTCGAAGGGGAAGTCCCATTGTGTTGCTATTACCCAACGGAGAGCCCGGCGGCCAGCATCAAAGCGTACTCAGTAGGGGCTTCTGCACCGATTGGGCGCGCCCACTGTTAGTTTTTTCGTCTTCACTTACTCACTGGTCGAGCCTTCACGCTCCCGCTTGAATCAAGGGTACAAGATGTCTGGAGGCCGAAAGCTGCGCGAACGCAGTAAACCTCCCTCGACGGTAGTTCTCAGATCAAGAGTGGGTGGGCCTCAGTTTACGGGTGGACGGTGACGATTAACATGCTGCACAGGCCAAGCCCGCAGCGACTGATAATTCAAAGGCGAGTAGTGGTTTATCTACGTGCAGACCTCAACTGACAATCGCGATTGAAACTTGCAGAGTCGTCGCAAAGCCACGACGGCGGATAATTCCAAGGCGAGTCTAGGATGCTTGCGAAGTTTAGCATGTTTCACTCACCCATGTAATTTAGATCAACGCAGAACCTGGAAAGAGCGTAGGTTCTTGAGTCTGCTTATTCTGAACTCTACCCACTCTCACGCTCCAGGGACCGCCTCAGCACCGCATGTATGTAGAGCTGCCGACCGCCGCCTCGGTTTGGGGAAGTAGATCTGGGTCAGGGAGACTCGCACGAGTCGCCCCACCGCTCCCGCCAGTCGCTGAAGAGCGCGCGCACTGGGAAGCCGAAGCCGACAGATTCCTGGATGATCTTGAGAAATCGGTGGCGAAGCACCCAGATGACCCACTGCTTCACCTCAACGGGCCCACTCCTGCGTCGGCCGCATCGAGTCCTAGCCGCCGTGCCGCCGCATCTGGCGGTGCTTCCCCGCCTGCAAGTCCGACTCGCCCGCCTGCACGAGGCCTACCTTCCGGGATTTCGAAGACGAGTCTCTTACGCTCTCCCCGCCCTTCTTCTCCCCATGGACGCATGCTGCCCCAGATGTGAGCAGTAGCCACGGTGGCTCGCCCGCTGCGAGTCCCCCTCACCGTGCGACTGCCCCGCCGGGGTTTATAAAAAACTTGGAAGAGGTCGACCGCCGCCGCCGCCGCCAGGCGGCCGACCAGCATGAACGTCCTCCCGGGCTCCTGAGAGACGAGCATGGTCACATCGTACCTATCAAGACCTTCGGTCCTGGGGCAGGTGGAGAAACTTCGAACGACAACGAAAATGCAGACGACAGCGGAGATGCGAGCCTCGACGACTGGGCCGACACGCAGTGGGAGGTGAACCGCAACAAGCTGCACCGCGAGACACATGAACAGGAAGCCGCGGACTTGGAGGACGAAGAGGATTATTTGCACGAGGCCTTGCGCACCAGCGAGGAGGAGGAGGAGGCGCCCCAAAAGCGTACGAAGTCGAAGAACAAAGGGAAGGCAAGGTTTATCAGTGCCGATGAGGAGGAAGAGGAGGAGCCCACCAAGCGTAAAACGACGCAAAAGAAGGGGAAGCGGAAGGGGACGCAGATCAGTGGTGAGGCGCCTCCCAAGAATACGACGAAGAAGAAGCAACAAACCAAGAAACCGAAGGCGGCGCCAGTGGTGCTCCAGAAGGTGAAGCTGCGACGCGACGACGACGACGACGTGGACGGGGACGCAGACGACGAAAGCGAACGCGAGGAAGGGGTAGCTCCGCCGCACACCCGTGGACCCGTTCCGGAAGCGTGCAAGAAGGAGGTGAAGGCAGCGCGCGCGGCCTACTTGGCCGCGTTGAACGGCATCGGAGCGAAGTACAACCGCCGCCAGCGCACGATACTCGAGCTGGCGGGGGAAGTCGCGCGTGTACCGCGGAAGAAGGGGTTGTGGAACATTTACCAGGCGTGGTATGCGAGAGAAGGCGACCCCAAACCAGATGACAGTACGTGCCACATCGGATGAATGATTAGTTAACTGAGGAAAATCCCCAGTATCGGCAGACGAGTGGCCGAAACACGTTAGACATCTCTTCGACACCAAAATGGAGGAGCTCCCCCAGGAAGATCGCAAAAACTCCGATGCTGTTGCGGAACACTTCGCCGAGATCTTGGAGTGGCATGCGGAAGCGATGACCATGACCATAGACGCTGTGAAGGCGGAGGGGAAGATGCCGGCGCTGACTGGAAAATACGTGAAGACGTTTAGCAACATGGTGAGAGTCTTGAATTGTGCATGGCGAGGATCTGACTGACGGCCAATCACAGGCTATGCTCGCGTTTGAGGATACCGGTCTGCAATTTTTTGGCTACGCAATCGACCCCGGCAGCCAGTCAAGT
This sequence comes from Mycena galopus ATCC 62051, assembly GCA_014925785.1. NCBI lineage: Eukaryota > Fungi > Basidiomycota > Agaricomycetes > Agaricales > Mycenaceae > Mycena > Mycena galopus. The sequence goes on from WIQG01000350.1 coordinate 7,914, forward strand.
ATGATGTGGGGAGGCACACCCACCTCAGGCTACCCCGAACCAGGCCTCCTTAGCATCAATGTGAAGTGTACGGGGTTAAGCCTAGAGGTGCCAGTTTTCATGGTTGCATCCATGGCAGTGTGGGTACATCCACATCCTTGGTTGTGTGGATGCGACCACACTATATTACAACCTGCGCTTGTGCAGCTCATTTTGGGGATTTTGGGGCCCTGCAGGGGCTGTTTTGGGACCAGCAACCAGCCCTCCACTCAGGGCATGCTGTAGGGGCATTGGTGACACCATTTTCAGGCATTGCCATTGGCCTATTGGCCTAGTCAGTCTTACGACCTGCGCGGGCACAGCTCGTTTGGGTTTTTTTTGGGCCCTGCAGGGGCTGTTTCGCGACCAGGAACCAGCCCTCTACTCAGGGCATGCTGTAAGGTCATTGGTGAGCACCATTTGCAGGTATTGCTATTGGCTTATTGGCCTAGTCAGTATTATGACCTCTGCTTGCGCAGCTTGTTTTGGGGATTTTGGGGCCCTGCAGGGGCTGCTTCGGGCTAGGAACCAGCTGTCTACTTAGGGAAGCCTGTGGTGGCTTTGGGCTGGTATTGTGGGACCACAGGGACACCTACTTGTCAAATCTGTGCAGCACCACACTGTGTGGTTAAATCTGACTATGCCCACCCTTACTGCTTGATTAAATTTGACTGCACCTGCACCATACCCCTTGCTTGAATCTGACCGCACTTGCACCATACTGAATCCTCAAATCTGATGCCACCATGTCCCTTGCTCAAATTTGACCGCGCCCACATCATACCCCATACCAAATCTCACTCACACTTGGTTGCATCCATCTATGTTTTGGATGTACCCAAGATGTGCCTTGGGTACATCCACAGCAGCTGCATGGATATATCCACATATTCACCATGGATGCACCCACGAATATTCCGTGGTTGCACCCATCAGTCATATTTTCAACTATGGATACAACCACCCTTGCTACACAAGGGTGTGGTTGCATCCAAGAATTTTATTTGATCACATGGTTGCATCCACAGTTTTTATTGTATGCCATGGTTGCATCCATGGCTTATTCTATAGTATGGTTGCATCCACGGTTTTTATTTTATGCTGTGGTTGCATCCATGGTTCTTATTCTATGGTGTGGGTGCATCCACTTTAATATTATAAGGCCGTGGATGCATCCACATCTTTCATTTCAGACTGTGGATGCATCCACAAGTGAACCAGACATCAAGGAAATGGAGTGGAGAAGTATGAAATGAGGTGAAACAGGGTAAGAACGAGTGTAGGATAAAATGAAGATAGGAGTGGGAGTAGGTAGATGGGTGGCAAGGAGATTGGAGATTGAGAAATAAGGCTGGAACATTATGATTAAATATGGTCCTCAGCCATAATGTACTGTAATCATAATATAATCTTAAGGTTTTAGCTCATATTTAATTGTAACCCTATAATAATCTAATGTAATTGCAATTTAATCATATTTAATTGTATTTAATCTACACCAGTTTTGTGCAGAATTCTTCATATTTTGCTCCACAAGTGATGAGGAAGACTGGTACAAGGCTTTTGTCCGGCCATACATCTTTTTCTGAGCCCACAACATCTTCTTTGACGGTTTGATTGGGGCTTGCACTAAGTTTTATTGATTGCGAAGAGGTTTAGCCATTTTTGGTCAAGTGTCAGTTTTTTTTTCTGGTTTACAAAGTTGGAACCTTAGTTGAGGAAAACTCTATATACTTATAGTGTGCGCCTCCCCCTACTAACATTATATATTAGTATGGGGAGGCACACAGTACAGTATTAGTATGAGGAGGCACACACTATAAATATTTACTTGGATTTTGTTATGAAATCCAAGTGTGTGCAAGTCAACATCTGAGTAATCCTGACACTCTCAAATATTTCACAAAGTCCATGCTCTCAGATGTACTTGATTTGATAAAACTGATCATACGCATGCGTAGATAGCGCGGACATTGTGGAACAATTGAATAAATGGAGCACATTCTTTCGCAGTGCGAGATACCTGGTCAGGCAGAGATTTTGGAACTGGCAAAAGAGCTATGGACCAAGAGAAACCCGAAGTGGGCATGGCCAGGGATAGGCACAATAATATCTTCAAGCCTAGCAGTCTTTAAGGACGAAAAAGGCAAAGTTAAGGGCGGGGACGCACGACTATACAGGATACTGATGTCGGAATCGGCGTACTTGATCTGGAGACTCCGATGTGAGAGACTCATGCAAAACAATGAGACCCACCTGACAACCATGGAGATCCACAACCGGTGGGTATCGACCATGAACGCACGACTCCAATTGGACTGCAATATGACGGAGCGGAGATACGAGAAGAAAGCAATCCTGCCCAAGACCGTCCTCAAGACCTGGAAGGGTCTACTAAAAGACGAGGACAAGCTCCCAGACGACTGGACCGGGAGCGCTGGGGTTTTAGTGGGTATAGAGCCGAGGTGACAGCAGGGAGATGGATGAGGCGGAGAGGTAAGTATGGGGGCGATCCGCGGGGGCTGTGCCGGCTATGTCATGAGTCCCACACTCAGTGCGTAAAGCATTTCCACAGCGGCATAACTACAACAAAATTCCGGGGTTTCTAGCTTCCCCCTCGGATACACCTTCGCCGGGCAGGCTAAGCCAACTATGTTGGCTGACACCTAACTACTCAAATGTGCCACCAAAAAAAAAAGAAGAAAAAAAAAAAGATAGCGCGGCAAACAATCAGCTGTCGCTTTCCAAATGGGTTTCCGCTGCTATAGAACACGTGACTAGTGTCAAGGATTTGAGCCAAACATGTCCCGCAACTTCTCTGTGAAAATCCCGCCTTTCCCTTTCATCCAGTGTTTGTTACCTTCGGCTCTCGTGTCATGAGGAGCCTTTCAAATCCCATCTTTCTTTCTTCGACCTAAGCATCTAGCCTGGACAATGTGCGAATGCTTTGACCGCCGCAAATCCGTGCGGAGCACTGGCTCTACTGATGCCGGAGCACGATTGGCCTGTTGCGTCTTGTTATGGAGCTTTCGTCCCAGGTTGTCAGTGTGGAAGACTATAGGTCACACGAGGTCTCGAGACACCAAGGTATATTCGGGAGGCAAAATGGGCATCGAGAGGGAATACAAGTGGATAAGTAGTTAGGCTGATACGAGTGAATATAAGGAAGTTACGCAAGACAAATAGGGGGGGTAGGCAAGGGAACAAAGTCCGGAAGTGAGATCTCCGGAGCACTACAGTCGCTATCTCAACAGTCAGTGCAGGCAACAAGTACATCGTTATTCTCCTTCAATTTGGTGTTCTGTGACGCGAGCGCTGATGCTTCTGCGGCAGCTGCCTCGACAGCTGCCAGACGAGCCACTGGCATGAGAAGCTGTCTTCTTGGAGTGGTGGGTATTTGACGTGTCGCCGCTTTGGAAGCGCTAGCATGTCGAGCAACCTCTTTCCTGGCAGCAGCGAGCTTCGAGATGCGCATTCCAAGGTTGCAGATGCGTGCGCTGGCGACCGACGTGTCGAGGATGAAAATTGATGGGAAAGATGCGGCTCCGGCCCGGGGCACCGCTCTTCCGAGCCTCTGTAATTTTATAACTTGTGGGGTGTGCGTCTTTGGCCCTAACCTTGGCAGTGAAAAATGAGCCATAAATAAATTCAAACCGTTCTATTTGACCAGGAGTAGAGGAATCCTTTTTCCGCAAGAGATATTGAGCATTCTTCACGGAATAATATTCAAACAGGGGAGTGGGAGCTACAAATATATAATCTCGTCGAATAGGAGACAATTGATTTGCAATGCGAACACATTTTGCCACCAAGACCCGTGCTCAAATGTGGTGTGGAAGAAGTTATAAAGGATGACCACCGTTTCTGCCAGCGTCGGAGTTTGAAATGGTAGTGCATTGCGATCACCATCAATGACGGGCCTTGGGCTACACGTGACTGTCACACCATGACAACGCGTCTTTCCTTTTGCCACCGCCCACTTCTCCTTCCTTGTCTTTTCCCGCCACTTCTCGAGTTTCGATGGTCTTTCAAAGGATATTTGCGACCTTCAGACACGTTCTGATCCAACATTTGAGCCCTCTTCGATCACCGAAGGCCGGAATACACAATTTTGAATTTTCGCATTTTCCACCAATGGACCACGTTGGTGGGGCCTGAGGCCGCGGAAGGACTAGCAAGTTATTGAATCGTTCTTTTCTCGCCACTTCTCGTGCACATACATGATGCATGGCTCAAACCTGGGACACGAGCGTATTGGTCTGCTCTTTTTTCTTTTACTTCCTATCTTCGGACGCATGTTCGCATTATGTGCACATATGTACGTGTTGATGTCGATCTCCCTTCGTCCACCCGCAAAAGTAATCACACTCCTGCGCCCCACTGGTTCTCTTCCTTCCATCTACTTGCTACACTTCAAAATGGGTTCCGCACACAGTTCAATCACCCCCGACGCTGCGCTCACCGCTGTCGTTGTCATCGGCGGTGCAGTCGCCATCGGTTACTTTGCGTTGTCGCCTTCTTCTTCCAGTTCTACTGCTTCGGCCCCGGGCGGGGAACCCAAGAAGAAAATCAAAACAAAATCTGTGGCTGCTGCTGTCCCCAGTACTGCGGAATCGCCGATACCGGACTTGGAGTGCTGAAAAATAAATCAAAGACGAAATCCAAAGCGAAATCTAAACTGGCTGAGGCTGCTTCTCCAACACTCACGCCGATCCTCTCCCGCTCGGACTCGCTCTCCGGCGTATTCAACAGCACAGCGCACGCAGAGCCAGCGTCGTGTTCGCGCTCAGCATGCGTCCCTCCTCCCGCCGGCGCATGGGAGTGGCATTATTCTCTGCCTCCCGGTGTGTGTGCGTTTGTGGTGGCACGGGTGTATCGGCGCCGGCTCCCCATGCGTGCGTTACCACGTCGAGGAGCCGGTGCGGGTTATTCCATTTGCGTCCTTTTTGTTCACTCGAATCCTCCGGTGCCTCACTCACTCACTCCTTTTTTTCCTCTCGCTTTTCCATCATCTTATCTTTCATCATGCCTTGCCTCCTACTCTTTTGCCCTTGGCCTTGCAACGTATAATAACCCTAACCCCCCCTGCACAGCATGCTTCCTGCCTCCTCGCCGGACTACCCCGCCCTCGTGCGCATCATGCGCGTCGTCCCTGGCACCGACGCTGGGAAGCACACGCCCACCGTCTCGCCGTCAGCAGATCCACTTGAGGCTGCTGGCGAATGCTCGGCTGGACGAAGATATTGGCGCTGCCCTCGATGCGCTCCCCGCTGCGGACGCTGCAAATGCGGAGTCCGCGGCGCAGGACGAATGGGAGAGAAGGGAGATGGAGATGGAGATGGAGGAGCGGGAGCGGGAGAGGCGTGAATGGGAACGGGAACGGGCGGAGGAGGACGACGGGTGGGGGATCGTGCAAGGGAAGAACAGGGGCGCGGTGAGTCGAACTTTGCTTTGCTTTTTGTTTTAGGGGGGGTGGGATGGAAATCGGCGAGACGACCATGATGTGACTCACTGACGCTGGAGTAAAGTTCTCGCCGATGTGGAGGAGTGTAGGCGCGGGGGTCGGCGTGGATATGTGTTGGTGCTCTTCCTGCCATGCAGGTGGCATGAGGTTTCGCGCCTCGACTCGGAGAAGCGGGAGAGTGTATGTGCGGGGGCCAACGTGATGGCGGTCAAGCAGGAGACGGCGTCGGCAGTATGTCCTGTGGGCGGGATGCGCCAATGTACCGGCAGCGGGGAGCCGCTGCACTGCCGACGTGGATATGCTTTTGTGGCCGTCGCGTCGTGCCAGCATGAGGATTTGCGCTGTGCTGGCCCGGGACGTGTACAAGGTGTAGTGTATCTGGGTCCACGCGCTCGAGACCATGTGCGGCATACGCTCTGGTTGACGTCACACAGTTTTCGGCTCCGGGGCGAGTCGAGCGGCTCTCGATGTATTTACTATTTGTGCTACGGGCGGGCCACCAGTGGGGCAGCGGCACACCTTCACATCGCATCCAGTGCACTTATGTCCTGCTTCTTTTCTAGAACACTCTGAATCTTCCCTGACGGATGTGCGGATATGGCGACCGGTAGCGTCCACAGCGTACTTCTACCAGCTGAGAGTAACATACCCAGTCGTTGGACTGGGGACAATCACGTCCCCTCGGTCGCGCTTTCCACAAGGTTCTTGCCGCCGTCGATACCAACCGAATTTACGTCAAATACGCGGCAGCAAAAACGGTCAAGACAACGAACTAAACCCACCTTGAGCTCCTTGTTTACAATCTTGACTCTTGAGCCTCTCTGCGGACGCGTTTGAGCTGCGCACTTCGTTGTTCCACATTTCTGGCTGCTGCTTGAGATCTCATGCACTAGAGTGAATCTATAGTAGCATCAGTGGGAGACCAGCAGACCAAATGGGACGTGAGTTAATGCTTAAGAGGTAGATCTGCTAATTGGGCGGAAAACAAGGTTAATGAAAAGCAAGGAAATCAAAAGACGCAGCCAAATTTGAACCGCGTTTCAATCCGCCCCACTCAAAAACAATCAATGTAGGAGCCCGCTGAGACAGCAAGGGGAAAAAAAGTCGAAGTCAAGCGAGATCACATCGTGCTCTTGAGTTCACAATTAAAGTGGATGATCAACTTAGTAATGAAGCTGAAATCACCAGGAAAGGGGACCTTGAACATTGACTTGAGTGAATAGAGGATGAAATGAGACAGGACGTGGTATTCAACTCCAACTCACATTCACCCCAGATAATTTTCTAGTTAAGCTTGATTGAACATTTGTGTGCAAGTGAATCTACAAAAACAACATGAATAAATCAAGAGTAACACAATCAATTGAAGCGCACCCAAAAGCATAATGGAGCCGGTTGGCATGTGTAGACATGATCGGGAGCTCAGACGGTGCCTTGCGTCAGTCCCGCACGCGATGTCCCGACGCGAGTCGGTGCGCTCGCTCACTCCCAGTTGTCTGCCGGAATCATATGCGAGATGAAACCCCGAGCGAAATGTGCGCCGTGTCTCATCCTGTACATTTCAAGTGCTTATATCAATTAAAATGTTATTCACTCACGACATAGAATCAGGGAGTGCACACAAGTAAGAGAGATTTCATAAAAGGAATTCGGATTGTGAGCACTTGTGAATGGTTTCAAGCGGCAGGCTGACAACGCCATCGTAGATTTGTAACCTCAGTTCGCAGGGGAGACTAAGGAAAAGACAAAGAAGCAATGGAGAGGAAATGGTGGAAACCAACGGCTCGACCATTGCGGAAATTTCAAACCGTGCGCACAGCGACTGCCTACTCTTTTGCTTCAGAATGGAGAGGTTAAACGCAGCAACACATATAGTAATGAGTCGGATTCATATAGTGACGAGAACCAGGACGAGAATTAGGTACCATACCCTCAAGTACGTATTTGTTTTTCCGAGCATTTTTAAGAATGTCAGCAAATTCGAAACGGGTCAGATGTGTTTCTCGACGAAGAAAACAAAATCAAATCGCAGAAAAAGGCAAACATACAGAGGTACCAACGAGAAACGAGAAATCCCTATCCGAATACATCATACATCCGTAGCTAATTACCGGCGTCATCAGTATCATTTTGTTCCGCGTCGTATTGTATCGTACATCTTTCCTTCCCCCCATCCTCCGATCCACCTTTCCCTCCCTACCCTTCACTTGCACCTGACCGAGCCGCGCCACAACTAGAATTAAAGCACCTACGCCTGCGTCTCCAAATCCCGCGACATCGGGTGATCCGCCCTCATGGAAAGGTGGTGCAAAAAATGACGGTCGGAGCCCGCTCAGCCCACCACCGACGACAATGAGAGCCGCGTGAAAAAAAGAATCAACAAAACACTCACTTGAGTCTTCTTCGGCCGCAGCCCCATTAGTGGCAGATGAGGAGGGCGAGGCAGGAGACGTGATCGCAGTATCGGGGGGCAGGGGCACAGTGGTGATATGTAGGAGGGAGGTGTGTGCTAAGGAGGAGGGGGTGTTCGTATTATTTTGACAAAATGAGGAGGGGTAGAGGGAAGACGACGGCGAGGACGAAAGGGAATAGTGTAGACAAAAAAAGGGTGTTGTGGGAACGGCTCGGTACATGGTCTCGCGGAAAACAAGGAAAAAAACACTCACGCTGCCGACAAACAGGACAGAACCGACCCTTCGCCGTGTGCTTTCAGCGGGTCGTCGGGACTGGGGCCGGTGCTGGCGTGGTCACAACTGGAGCAGCTGCGACAGCAGCCCTAGGGGCAGGACTCACTCCGTAGTAGCACCGTCGGTCGGGGGTGTTGTGTCTTCGGCCGGAGCTGCCGCGTCAGCGCCCTCCATCAGAGAAGTCGCTCCATCGCCCCCTGCGGGAGAAGGAGAAGCAGCAGCAGCGGGTGCGAGCTCCGGCTCTGCCGTCTCGGCCATAATCACGCTGCCTGCGCCAAACTCGACCATGTTGACGGCGCAGGGGCGGCATGCGACCAGGTGGCGGCAGGGGAAGAGAACGACCTAGTGTGTGCGTTAAGTGCGCATCCCGTATTACAAAAAGATGAAAGAACCCAGCTCTCTCAGTCAGCTCAAACACAGCAGACACTCATGCTCCGACGGATCATCTGCGGGAGCTGGAAAAAGTTGAGGGTCAGTACAGTGCGATGGGATAACGGAATAAATATATTCACGACAGTTCATCTTATATCGAAAGTGGATGTTCACTTTGAATGGGATTGAGATGTGAGTGGTGTGAATAGCGTGGGTGTGGGAACCAAGCCACCAATAGCCCAGAAACCTTCCCCGAAAAGAGACCAAGTGAGGGAAGGGACTTCCTCACACTGGGGCGGAGATGTGGCCACTGGCAGGGCAACTCGGATTGGAGTTGCAACCTGACTCCCAACGAAATTTTAAGAGCAACTAGATAAGGGTCGAAACGGAAACTCGAGAAGCAAACACAAGAATCTCACGTCCGTTGGATGTGGATCGAGATACAAGGAAAATCACGGATAACAAGGACATGAAGTGAAATTACCGCATTGAATTCCTTGGCCATACCTTCGGCCTTCCAATGACATTGGATTCCAGGTCAGCGATAAGGTGCTGCGGAGACAAGGATTCAATTCCAAAAGTTGAATGGCTTCTGTAGGCAGCACACCTGCCGAGCTGGCAAGTTACAACAGACAGCTAATGTATTATCACTGCAGTGTGGGTGAATTGGGAGTAATTTCGAGCAGCATTGAAGCAGTATGTCAACACCCATGTGTCTTGAAAGTGGCGGAGAGCCACAACGCGACACATCATGTTACCGTACTTTAGTCTTTGTGGGGACCAGAGGGGGGCGTTGACCGTTCGGGATTTCCGATCGAGACATTGTAAAAGAAGGCCAAGTGGAGGAGGAATGGGTGGAAGCAGATGGGTAGAACTCGTGAGGGAAAGTCATTGAGGACGCAGAACAAGTGGCAAAGTGGCAAGGCGGTCGAGATGGAGAAATTGCCGAAGAACAATGGGTGGATCAGTGATTGTACAGTCATCATTGTGTGGCTCGATCAAACACACACTCTCTTCTGCCACCCACTCGTGCGCACCGTGATTGATTCGACCTACACGACTGCGGAAACCAAAGAGCACATCAAACTCTGAGCATTTCCTGTTTCCTTCCTTCCTTCCTTCCTTCATTCCTTCCTCTCTTTGTGTCTTCTCTTGCTCTCCTCTTCTTGTGTGTCGTCGTGCCTACCCGGACGAGCGAGGGGGGAAGATGTACAGAAGACTGCATTCTATGCTCTTCTGGTGGGACAAGTACTTCAAGCTGGGCCGGGTGTATTCGTTGGTTGGGAAGGGAAGAAGTGTTGCAGGTGGGTGACCAACGTCATTGGCGCGGGGCATCCATCATCTATCTTTCTGCGCTTGTGTTTCTGCTGGCGGTTGCCCGTCAGGATCCCTGCGCCTATCCTCTACGGCTCACGGCCAGGTGTTGGTTCTTCCATTCTCCCCTTCTCTCATCTCTCCCTCTCTTCCCACTGCCCTTAATCAAGTAACCCACGCTGAGAGTACACCTTCCTTTTTCCGGATCACAACCCTCCCCGTGCCCGCCTTCACATGCAACCTCTTCTCCTGCAGTACGCAGGGGAGAAGGAGCGCACACGCGAGACGAGCAAGTGCGTGCCAGATCATATTATAGAGGGGATGCAGGTTTTCAGTCAAAGCGGCGGTGCCTGCACCTTCCAACACCAAACTGGCGCAGCCAACACCAATACCACCGCACCTGCTGATTGGGCTAAGGGCATGGGGGTGGGTGGGACAACATCATGTGCGGGGCGTAGGCACGCGCGTTTGATGCGGGCCGGTTTTATCATAGGTACGTCGCTTTCACTTGCCCCATTTCAATAAATTATATCTATATCATTTCACGCATACTGCCAATAGACATGCGGGCCCAGCAGGCACGTAGATGTCCCCCTCATGCTCGACCCGACACCGTCTCTCACCTTGGTGTCACCTCCAGCTGTCCGTCACGCCGCTACCCGGAGACAAGAGCAGCTTGTTTCATTGTAATGCTTGTAGGGTGTATTGTAAACTGGTGAGTCACTATTTGTCGAGCGTGTTTTTTTTTGTCCAAGGATGACATGGACATTTTTTTGTTCACACATCTTCCCTTGCCTCTCCATGGCCATCATCACTATTATCTTCAACCGGTTCCTCTGCCTTTCCTGGCAATTTTCATATATTCCTTGCTCATCGGTACGTTTCTCACTATGGCTGTCTAAAATTATAGGTATATTCCATTATAATCTCAAAAGTATGATTGAATATGTCACGGCCATAATTTTAAGCTGTAAGATTAGAGAGGATTATATTAGATTACAGTATCATTATATTATGATATGAACTTCGTATTTAATCATAATATTAAGACCTGGCTGAGGCGGGGGAATCTATCACTTGTGGCTAAGATGTGCTTGTTTGATGGGTGATCACCCCTGTATAACTACCCTCTTAGATATGCGTAGGACCTCATAGACCGCATACTTGGACCAATGTGTGTGGATGTTTGGTCTATAATCAACACGCATCTCCCATGTGATATGGTTTCACGTTACCACAAAATCCATGTGCATGTTCAATTCACCCATCAGTTGCCCTGAGCTCACTGAAATAGCTGAACCTCTTCACAATCAATAAAACTTAGTGCAAACCCCAATCAAACCGTCAGAGAAGATGTTGTGGGCTCAGAAAAAGATGTATGGCCGGACAAAAGCCTTGTACCAGTCTTCCTCATCACTTGTGGAGCAAAATATGAAGAATTCTGCACAAAACTGGTGTAGATTAAATACAATTAAATATGATTAAATTGCAATTACATTAGATTATTATAGGGTTACAATTAAATATGAGCTAAAACCTTAAGATTATATTATGATTACAGTACATTATGGCTGAGGACCATATTTAATCATAATGTTCCAGCCTTATTTCTCAATCTCCAATCTCCTTGCCACCCATCTACCTACTCCCACTCCTATCTTCATTTTATCCTACACTCGTTCTTACCCTGTTTCACCTCATTTCATACTTCTCCACTCCATTTCCTTGATGTCTGGTTCACTTGTGGATGCATCCACAGTCTGAAATGAAAGATGTGGATGCATCCACGGCCTTATAATATTAAAGTGGATGCACCCACACCATAGAATAAGAACCATGGATGCAACCACAGCATAAAATAAAAACCGTGGATGCAACCATACTATAGAATAAGCCATGGATGCAACCATACTATAGAATAAGCCATGGATGCAACCATGGCATACAATAAAAACTGTGGATGCAACCATGTGATCAAATAAAATTCTTGGATGCAACCACACCCTTGTGTAGCAAGGGTGGTTGTATCCATAGTTGAAAATATGACTGATGGGTGCAACCACGGAATATTCGTGGGTGCATCCATGGTGAATATGTGGATATATCCATGCAGCTGCTGTGGATGTACCCAAGGCACATCTTGGGTACATCCAAAACATAGATGGATGCAACCAAGTGTGAGTGAGATTTGGTATGGGGTATGATGTGGGCGCGGTCAAATTTGAGCAAGGGACATGGTGGCATCAGATTTGAGGATTCAGTATGGTGCAAGTGCGGTCAGATTCAAGCAAGGGGTATGGTGCAGGTGCAGTCAAATTTAATCAAGCAGTAAGGGTGGGCATAGTCAGATTTAACCACACAGTGTGGTGCTGCACAGATTTGACAAGTAGGTGTCCCTGTGGTCCCACAATACCAGCCCAAAGCCACCACAGGCTTCCCTAAGTAGACAGCTGGTTCCTAGCCCGAAGCAGCCCCTGCAGGGCCCCAAAATCCCCAAAACAAGCTGCGCAAGCAGAGGTCATAATACTGACTAGGCCAATAAGCCAATAGCAATACCTGCAAATGGTGCTCACCAATGACCTTACAGCATGCCCTGAGTAGAGGGCTGGTTCCTGGTCGCGAAACAGCCCCTGCAGGGCCCAAAAAAAACCCAAACGAGCTGTGCCCGCGCAGGTCGTAAGACTGACTAGGCCAATAGGCCAATGGCAATGCCTGAAAATGGTGTCACCAATGCCCCTACAGCATGCCCTGAGTGGAGGGCTGGTTGCTGGTCCCAAAACAGCCCCTGCAGGGCCCCAAAATCCCCAAAATGAGCTGCACAAGCGCAGGTTGTAATATAGTGTGGTCGCATCCACACAACCAAGGATGTGGATGTACCCACACTGCCATGGATGCAACCATGAAAACTGGCACCTCTAGGCTTAACCCCGTACACTTCACATTGATGCTAAGGAGGCCTGGTTCGGGGTAGCCTGAGGTGGGCACACCAGAGTACGGCCAATTGCGAGAGGAACACACGAGCAGCATCACTGCTCAGCTTAGAGATTATGAGACGTTGTTTCGGTAAGTGGGACCCTTCCGGGAATGACTGGTGCTGACGGCGAACAGGCACATGGCAATGGTCCAGCGTGGTGCAGCGTCCAAGGTACTCGCTCTCCCGCCCAACCAGCTGACACGGCGGGGGGGTGAAGTACCACACGAGTATGCGCGGCGCTTGTGGGGCGAGAGCATGCGGCTCGACCTGGGTAAGTCATTGTGTTGCGATGGTGGTTAGGGCAGCCAGACTAACAATAATTCTTAGTCAAAACCTCATGCCTCGAAGAGGAGAACCCGAAGATCGACTGGGACCTCGGCGACATGGGATTGAAGCACCAGGTGCGGCTGATTGGGTGGCCCGAAAATCTGTCCGCGCAGAACCTGCAGCCTGGGCCCAAAAAGAAACTGGTGGCCCAACAGATCAAGGTCTTACTCCCGAGGTTGCTGAAAAAGCACAATCTTCAAGAGCCCAACGGGGAAGGAACCGACGACGAGGACGCGCCTTGTCTCGAAAGTTGGGAGGAATGTAAGTGGAGATGTCAAATCTGGACGGCCGCTGATGATATCTGGTACAGGGGGAAAGGAGCTTCCACTCGAAAAGGAAGGAATACTCTCCGTGCTCGTAACCACGAAGGGGACGGTTCTTCAGCAAGTGAGAGACGGGAGAAAATACTTGTCGCAACTGCAGAAGGAGAACGAGGAGGCGCAGGAGAAGGCGCGCAAGACAGCCCGCAAGAAAGTACCCCAAAAAAAGACTTCCACTCTCACAGACACCGACAACATCCCCAACGACACCGCCGCTGGTCGTCACCCCGCTCCACGTTCGGACGTCGACAACGTCGACAATGCCACCCCTCCCCGCGGCCCTGATGCACGAGCACCGTGTTACGAACCGGTGGCGAGTACCTCGAGATTGGAGGAGAGTGACGAAAGACCCGCGAAACGTCTGAAGACTGTACACACGGGGGGCGGCAACAGCACCGACGTCGAGACTGCGCAGGGGTCAGGGCTTCTGAAGCGGAAGAGGGCAGAGGAGGAGGATATCGCTGCGCCCAAGGCGAATACCTATGGGCTCGCATCCGGGGGGAAGACGCGCTTGATGGACATTGCAGTGTTACCTCCGCCGCGCGCGCCCAAAACACTGCCACCGTCCGCCCACCACCGCTGCCGGTTTGAGAGCGACGCTCAATTTTACGACAAGCGGGGTCGTAAGCGAGCATCCGCGCCGGTGTGGACACCAGAACACCGAATATATGCCTACATGATGGCGGCGGAGCAGCTCGAGCAGTGCTTCACGAACATGCCGGGAGTTGCGCCTGCCAAAGTCAAGCATTGCCGGTACGAGCTGGGGGGGCGAGTGAGCCAGAAGTTTTATGTTTCTAAATTCACCCAACGGGGGGAGGATGACCCGGTAAGCGAGGACAATTCAGCTCCATGTTTGAGGGTATACAAGGCGGAAAGCAGGGCTTGGGAATCAGTGGCAAAAGATCGCATTCCAGTGGTGGCGAGCCACCACACCCGGTATCACCAAGCGATTTACAAAGACTTTTTCTGTCTGCCCGAGTAATCACAAATACATGCACGGTGTTACGATATGTAGGTTGGATGTGTAGTACGACGCACAAATACGATTTCCATGATTATGCTGATAGCATTAGTGTGATTATGCTTCAGAATGGACATCAGTCCTTTCATATTAAGACAGAGAGCAACGTCAGTCCTTTAATTATTTGTTTCAAGTGCCGCGGTGTGGCTAATAAATTACATCGCAGGCATAATTATCTTGAAGACAACAGTAAAAAATATAGGCAAGTAGAAGAAATCTAGGACAATGGTTCTGACAACAATGGTGGATGCAAGCTTCCACATCAGAGGTGGCCCACAGGAGAGCGCTTGGGGCCATGGAAGCGAGTGGTTTAATGGCCCTCGGGTTGCGAGCATTATGTGAGATTCCAGGACAATGGTGGTTGGGAGAACAATGGTGGGTACGGCTGACCATGGGCGGAAAGTAGCGAATGAAATGTTGCAGATAACAGACGCGAGAGCTACCGTGATCAAGTGATCAAGGTCAAGAGTGTACACACCAGTGTGTGCCCGTCTGCTTTCCTCGTCTGCCCGCCCTCTGAATCCCGCCCTCTCAAGCCTATTCATCCTCAAATGCAAGCGGATCGCACCAAACCTCCCGCGCCTGCCACGACGTCTGGGTTCAGTCGCGCTTCTACCCTATTGTCAGACTTGGACCACCGGGCGGCAAAAATTCGAGTCCCAGAGGCGACCGCAGACGAGTCGGACTCTGAGGAGAAGATCGCTAAGGAGGAGGAGAAGGACCGTGTTGCCTTGAACGCGCGGGTTTGCGAGGCCAGGGCGGCAGCCAGTAAGTAATGAGTTGGGTGAATTTGGGTGACGACTGACTCCGTGTCTCTCAGTGGCTGAGCCCTCCAATGCGGCGAAGACCTTGGCTTACTGGCACTTGGGTACGAGGATTTGACACTGCACATTTCTTGACTAACTCGGTTCAGGGGCAGAATATGTTGAGACTTATGATGATGGTGATTTCGTCGCGGATGCCGACATCCTCAGATTCATAACACGGAAGACGAGGCAAGAGTTTGAGCTGGATGAGCTCAGGGCTCGCGCAGGTGCGTGCCTTGATTTTTATCTCTGGGGCACCTTCTGACCATTGCCACCACCTTAGTGCACGCTTGTCCTTTCAAGGAGGCTGGACACATCGACATATATTTCAAGGCCGCGAGGAAGTTCGCCCTAGACTTCGGAGAGTCGGTCAAGTTCGAAGACGGGCAGGACGACAGCCTCTCGAAGAAGCGCAACCTGCGGCGGATCCAGCAGAATTTTTTGCGTCTGGCCCCCAGTGTGCAAGCACAATGGGCAGTACGCGAAAGGTACTGCGTGGAGATCGTGAATCCTTTCCCCTCGCATGACGATCGACGCACCGTCTTTGACCTGGAAGGTACGTTCCTCACGTTTGCCTCAAGTTCGAATCCGTAATGCCCTTCCGTAGTTCGCGAGCGAATTGCCTTCCATAAGGGAGTGCCGGTCGAGAGTTTGGACTGGTCCATGGATTTGGAGGGTGTATGGGTGTGGACGCTGAAACGGTGCACTTAAGATACGCGTGAAATGAATGCAAATAATGCTAGTGCTCAAAAACACTAAACACCACTAACACACACACACACTACTACTCCCAAAGATCAAGTGCTTCTCCTTGTGAGTTCGGGTCCGGTTCGTAATATGCGAACAGCGGGTTTGGATCCCAAATAACACAGAATATAGAACGCTAGGGCTGAACTATCCAGAAACAGCGCCTCAGAATGCAATGTTCAGTTACGTAGCTCTCAGCTAGCAACCTAGGTGAACGTAGGAAAAGGGTGGATACAAGGCAACCTTGACTAGGCGTCGCAGAATACCAGGGCAGAGATTGTAAGGTTTGCGAAAATCCTCTCGTTGGCAATACAAACGAATATGAGGCTAACACCAAATAGCTTCCAAGCTACACACACTAGGCAGCCCTAAGTGTGGACCTGTTACTTCTGATAGCAGGAATGTTTGACTACTTTGTATCAGCCCTAGCTCACTATACGCGTCCAGCAAGTCGATCCAACACACTACGGATGGCGCTAGGGCAGATCCGGGGCGAAGGCAAAGTCACTGACAAGGTATAATCCAACTAGGAGTAGAAACCCGGTATTCCGTCTTCTGTTTAGGCTAATGCAACTCACACCACAAGCGTCCAGTAAGTCAGTCCAACACACTACAGATGGCGCTAGGGCAGATCCGGGGTCAAGGCAAGGTCATGGACAAGTCGTGATCGCGCTTTACAAGGGAATACACCCAATAGTTTTGCACGTGAAGTCAGCTAGGACAACAACACCTTTCCTCTTAATCTTATGTTTCCAAGTTCCAGAGTCAACCAATCAAGATTCCAGTTATAGACTACTACAAGCAGAGTTTGTACACAAATCTCCACGAATAGCCTGAGACAACCTGCCGCCACGAACTAGGGCGCAATTAATCTGGTGTATGTGGCTGGAGCGCTGTCCTTTTATACGAATGAGGAGATAGTGTTTAAGTAAAAGAAATGAGTAATGAGAAATGCTTGGCTAGCCAATGAAACGGCAGCCGTCCTGAGTCGTCATAATCAAATGTCCTTGGTAGTCATCGCGAATGACTTCCGGGTATAGTTTCTGCGGGCATTGGTAATTCCTAGGCCGTCGATCACAAGCCTGAACTATGAATCCTGCCGGCCTGGAGTTGAATCCAGTCCAATAATAGTTGCTAGCTGATTCATGGAGGTCTCATGACCGTCCTAGAATAGCTCTCCATGCCGTCGTACGTGTCGGCATTCGTCCATGATAATATCTTCTTACACAATAGTTAATGTGTTCATGTTTGGGTGATGCTAGCGCATCGCGCCTGTCACGTGTACTGTCTCCTAGTCCTAGGATGTACCATATATGTTCTTCCTGTAGTAACTAGTCGCCTAGCTACTTGATGTTCGGCATAGTCCTATCGTAGGTATCAGGCATCCTCCGCTAGCTCATATAGCAGCCGATCCTGGCCTGTTCTTCTACAATATCTGAGCGTGCGTCCTTGCTAGCACAATATTCTTATGTTCTTCTGTCTCGGTTGTTCTTCCTAGGTCAAATAGAACTAGTGTTCTATGAATGTATGGGTGTGGTATATCTCCTAGGTGGTTTAGACTAGACCCGTTCATAAAGGCGTCTGCCATATGTGGATTCCTAGCTTACGGCCAGTAGCTGGAGCTCGCTCTGACCCTCCTTTGTATCACCAAACAGAGGCCTAGCGCACTAGTGTTACCTAGCGACGACTAGATGCTGTATGCTAGCTTAGGTGGTTTAATTGATAGGCCTAAGTTCGCAAAAATAGCCAAATGGACGTGCATTGGATGTTGCGCCGTCTCAACGCGCAACAAATTTCATGCCGATCCTTGGAGCACCGAGCGCCAAGAGGTGTATTGCACGCGTACGTTGGCGTGTAATTTCTTTGTGTCTGTTCTGTGGTGCTGATCGGTCGTGTGTGTTATTTAGACGAGCTTTGGGCAGCAGGGATGAAGCTGTTCGAGGAGAAGGCGATCGCACAGGTGCGCGAGAAGGTGGTGCCTGCGGTAGTCACCCCAGGGAATTTCTATGGGGCTGTAGATACAGCTCTGTATCGGTGAGGTCTGGGTCCCGCAAGCGCAAATCACATTATTGAATGTATTTTACTGGGTTTCATAATGATCAATGTATTGTAAATTCAAGCTGTGGATTAAATTAGATAAAGTTGTCAGATGGGCCCGCCCAAGTCAAACAGTTTGGGGGCGCCCACGACCATGAGGAGATTACTGAGATGGGCGCGCCCAGGACACATAAAAAATAAATGGCTGGGCGCCCCCAGAATTTGAGATAATGTCGAGATGGGCGTGCCCATGACTACTTGGGAGGTGGGATTGGGCGCCCCAGAATTACCTAAATTACGTTGGGATGGGCGCGCCCATGACTAGTTCAAAAAAAGACTTAGGCGCGCCTAGATTGAAAGAGATGAATTTGATGGGCGCGCCCAAGATATATAATATAAAAAAGGTTGGGGGCGCCCAGGCATGTAAAAGATGAACTTGATGGGTGCGCCCAAGATATATAATTTAAAAAAGGTTGGGGGCACCCAGGCATGTAAAAGGTCAGAGATGGGCACGCCCATAACACAAGGACCCCGGACAACGGTCTAGGGCCTGGGCGCGCCCAAATTAGGCAATTGAGGTGGGCACACCCATGCTGCGGTAGGGTAGGGCGCGCCCATGGGTGGGCCCATCTTGGGGTATTTATTCAAAGGGCCCTAAAACCCCTAAGAGGGGGGGGGTAGGGGGATGCCTAAAGTGCTTCGCAGAGCTGAGTCACTTGAAGTCGACTCAAGTCGACTCGAGTCGATGAAGTCGGCACCTTTTTGAGACATTCTCAGATTAATAGCAAGAAAATAAAGTGCTCTTCATATTTTGTGTAACTAGATAGTGGCAGTGGCATATTTCATCGATGTGGCTACAATTCCACTGATTACATAGTCATCTCATCTTCTGGCATGCAACCTGGCACAAAATTGGCTGTTTCAAATGCTTCAGTGAGTACTTGCAACGCCTCCTGATGGTCTGGCTCATCAGGAGAGGCCAGGTAGCATAGCCAGTCTTCCTCGTCATCTTCAATCGGAGCTGCCTGCCAATCTGCCATGAAGTTCAGCTGTGACTTCTTGTAATTAAACTTTAGTATCTGGAGGGCTTCCATGAGGTAGGGACTTGATGCTTCGTGTCTGTTTCCGACGATGACGAAAAGACCCGTTCAGATGGTACTGATGTCACCTGGATCAGGGCATAATCGACGAACATGTGATATATTGTTGGCCAAGTTGTGATTCCATGATTCTGCCCATGGCTAAAGTCAGGTGCGCGAAAGATGCTTTGGACTAAATCTCACCATCCAATAACCAATCATGCCTGTTGTTTGAGGGACGGATAGTACCAGAATCCCTGGCTGCAAAGATTGTTTATCTGTATTTGCACAGCACGAACTGTGTCAAGATATCTCTCTCTTGTGACTGGTTTGTGAATCTTTGCTTCAGGGAAATTTATTTGGGTCCCTGTCCATCCATTCAACATGGCACAACATTTCTGAGAGCAATTCAAGAGCTCATAATTACCATATAATCCCACCACTAGCAGTATTACTAGTAGTGGCTGGTAATATCTACATGAAACCCATAATATTCCTATCCTTCATATATCCCAGGTGATATATACAGTGGTGTTAATTCATTTGACTGGTATACAACAGAACATCACAGATGTAATGTTGCCCAGACTTGCGACTCAGCCTTCCCAAGTTAAAAAGTCAACTTGAACCGAGTTGAAGTCGAGTCATCAGCGTGACTCGGTGTGACTTGTGAGTCGAAGGAAGTTGACTTAGGTGACTTCGAGCCACTTGAATGGACACAAAAAATGTAAAAGATTTGTTTTGTGACTAAGATTGCTTTAGCAGTCAAGAGGATACTCTATGGTAGGCAGAAGCTACGTTGTTCAACTTGAAACATCAACATGTTTCCACAATGAGAGCGGGTCGTTCAAAAATTGTTAGAACCATGCAACAATCAATAATGGGCCCCCAGGTGGCTTTTGAATATCTGACAGGCTTCATGGGCCCATACACACAGTGGTGGCAAGTAGGCACTCATTTTAGGGAGTGTTGGTTGATGTTGAGCTGCACTGCATATTAAATTGATTACACCCCTGGCCCAGTGACAGTGTAGACTTGAAAACAGTCAATAGTGGGCCCTCAGATAGCTTTTGAATATCTGAGAGATTTCTGGGTCCATACATACAGTGGTGGCAAGTAGGCACTCATTTTAGGGAGTGTTGGTTGATGTTGAGCTGTGCTGCATATCAAATTGATTACACCCCTGGCCCCAGTGACAGTGTGGACTTGAAAACAGTCAATAGTGGGCCCTCAGATAGCTTTTGAATATCTGAGAGATTTCTGGGTCCATACATAGTGGTGGCAAGTAGGCACTCATTTTAGGGAGTGTTGGTTGATGTTGAGCTGTGCTGCATAGTAAATTGATTACACCCCTGGCCCCGGTGACAGTGTGTACTCGAAAACAGTTAATAGGGGGCCCTCAGGTGGCTTTGGAATATCTGAGAGATTTCTGGGTCCATACATGCAGTGGTGGCAAGTAGGTACTCACTTTAGGGAATGTTGGTTGATGTTTGGCTGTGCTGCATATTAAATTGATTACACACCCAGCCCCAGTGACAGTGTGCACTTACAAACAATCAATAATGGGCCCTCAGGTAGTTTTTGAATATCTGATAGGCTTCATGGGCCCCTACACACAGTGGTGGCAAGTTGGCACTCTTTTTAGGGAATGTTGGTTGATGTTTGGCCGTGCTGCATATTAAATTGATTACACCCCTGGCCCCAGTGACAGTGTGTACTCACACTGGCAAAAATGAAAATTCAGCTGGGCTGAACATATTGCCGAAAATAACACTTTCGGGTGCAAAAGAAATGGAGCTGAAAGAGCGGTCGAAAACAACATATTCAGTGAAGGCGAAAAACTTACCCAAAGAATGATATTCAGCAGCACTTTCTGCCATGTCGAATGTACCAGTTTAGGTTGCGAAGTCTCCATCTCTGAAATTGGGGCCTAAAATTATTAACTCAGTAACACATTCAGCTCAAGCGAAAGTAGCAATTTCATCATTGCTGAAACTGTGGCTGAAAACAATGGTTTCAGGTAAACCGAATTGACAGCCAAATGTTGTTGTTTGGGGGAAACAGCGCCGAAATGATGGCCGAATGTCATTTTTTCGTTGCATGTGAATATGCAGCTGAAACCCAGACTTTCAGCTACAGTTTGGGTGATACTGAAATTGTTATTTTCGCTCAAGCTGAATTTGCTGTTAATTTCATAGTTTTAGAGCTCACTTTCGGACATGAAAAAATTGCCCTCTAAACTGTTCCATTTGGCATTGCAGAAAATGCTACCGAATTACATAATTTCGGCGACTCATTCACCTTTGCCAAAATTGTGGTTTTCAACTGCATTTGCAGCCCCATTTATTTTGTGCCCCGAACTGTCATTTTTGGCAACATGTTCAGCTGAGCTGAATTTTCATTTTTGCCAGTGTGACTTACAAACAGTTAATAGTAGGCCCTCAGGTAGCTTTTGAATATCTGAGACTAGTTGGCATCTGTAACTGAAAAGTCAGCACAGCGTGCACTGATCTTGTTCCCATCAAAGCCTTTTGCGCTTGGTTGTAGGACAGAAGTGGTTTCACTGTCAGAGGTCACCTTGCTCCCAGATGGTAAGACCCGGTGGGTGTCAGGGGAACCCTACGCTTCCGCGGTTCCCTGTTGCGTACACCATCTAGCTCCGTCCAAACTCCGGTCCGGACATCCGGACGCTCCGATCCCCCGGACGTCCGGACGCTCCGATCCTCCGGACATCCGGACGCTCCGATCCTCCGGACATCCGGACGCTCCGATCCTCCGGACATCCGGACGCTCCGATCTTCCGGACATCCGGACGCTCCAGCATCGTCACTTCACCCGGACATCTGTCCCTTGGCATTCCACTTTCCGGACGTTCCTCCGGCCTTCCGGACATTCCGTCCGTCGGACCTTTTAACTTCCGACTTTCGGATCTAGACCCGCACCTCAGGTTCCGGACCCGGTTCCCGGATCCTTCCAACGAGCCTCGGACATCTCGCTCGTGAAGTCAGCACTCCCCGTCGTCCCTCCTCTTCCCTCTTCTTCATTCTCCCGACCTCGCCACGGTCACCCCGTCGGATCCCTCCCTCTCCTCCGCTCCGGACGTACGACCCGGACCTCCGGAACCTCCGGAACCTCCGGAACCTCCGTACACCCAGCCTCCCGGATGTGGCCTACTGCCGTACAGGCTCGTGCCAGATACTATGGCCTTTGCATAGTACATCCGCTCTCGCCCCTCTCTCCCTCTCGCATCCTGTCGTCCGTATTCCGTCCTCCGACTTCCGAGCCTCGGACTCCGTGCCCCGTGTTCCGGACATCGGACTTGCGCCTCCGGACCCCCGGAACCTCCGGACGACCTCCGGTCGTCCCTCTCCTCGTTCATCGGGTCGACCAACCTCCCTCGGGCATTCGCCCGGCTCCTCCGCCCCCCATCCTCCGCGCCTCCGGTCCGGACCTGTGCCTTGTCCGTATTCTCGGACCCGGGCCGGGTTCTCCGTCCTCCGAGACCTCCGGACGATGTCCGTCTCGTCTTCTTGGTTCCTCGAGTCGACCGACCTCTCTCCTGGGTATTTCCCAGTATTCCGTCTGCTCCGTTGGAACTTACCTCTCGGTCACATATCTTGTCATGTGTGGAACTGCATAGTCACATAGTCACATCAGTTACACGTCACGTACACATAAAAGATGTGACACCTGGGCAGGTGATCCTTAGCTTGTTCTCTAAGGATCTTCCTTCTGCCCAGGTGAGTAGATACTTCCTTCCTCCCTTGTTGTAGATAGTTATACTAAGGATCTTCCTTCTGCCCAGGCCGCTCTTCATTGAGCTGCCTCCAGTTGTTGCCCTTACAGTGGGACGCAGTTTTCTACATGCTCCGACACCTTCAGTATCTCCAGCAGGTGTGTACAAAATCACAACATTCAGTTGATTGCTGATCCTTGAGTACACAAAAAGTCGGTCACCAGATTCTTCAACATGTACCTTGATGCTCAATCATTTAGCCACCCTTTGGAAAATCACCTTTGGAACCGTCTCGAAATCCTGGAGTTAATTCTTCAGGTGTGCAAATGTCCATCTGTAATCTTTCCTCACCCTAATTATTGATTTTATGTTCATCAGCTGCACGCAGTTCAAACCATCATGTCCTCGGAAAATACTCCGATCCTTGCTGCAACAATTCCCGCCTTTGAGCTCTTCCCATCTGCCTGGGAGGCAATGAAGGCTGATGTGGATTTGGCAAAGGAGAATATTGCATCAATAATCACACCTGGCTTCTCGCGATCAGGCTGCAGCCCGGGCAGCTATATTGGCAAAGGTAATGTAATACACCTTATCTTGATTGATATATTGACGTCACCTGCGTCGATAGCTTGAATTTTATCGAGACCAGGACGATGATACAACCCCATTGTCACAATCAACTAAAGGTATATTCTCACCAAAAATGCTCGACTCAAGTCGACCCGAGTCGACTTGAGTCGACTCGATGTCGACTCAGAAGTCGGTCGAAGTCGAGTATGCGACTCGACTCGACTCGACTTGAGTCACCGACTCCAAGTCGACTTCGAGGAGTGGAGTCACGAGTCGCGGCAACACTAATCTGGTTCCAACATCAGAAGGTTTATGTCTCTTGTCTCTCATCTCTAATAAATCTGGAAATATTCAAGGGGACAGGAAAGAAATTAATGCACCGGAATCCGGCTGCCGAGGGCAATCCGACCAGGATATATGAAAATATGGTGTGCAATCATAACTATGGACACATAGGGGGCTAAAATAGTGACGAAGATTAAAGGTCCTCGTTGGATAGATCAGAGCCATATTCTGAGTCAAATTACATATGAGTCGAACCCACACATCCATTTGACAATTTCAGTCAAATATATGTACCATAACACCGAAATCTTGTGGCTCAGAGCCGAAGAGGCCATTTGCCGAATTCAAGCTCTAACAACAGATCACTGAGCGGCACTGACCAGCTGTGCATTTTCATTTCTCAAGGGTATGTAGTTCTTCTCGGATCGAAGGTGGCACATTGTATTTTTTTTTGGTGTGTGTGTGTATGTGCATATGTGTGTATATGTGCATGTGTGTGTGTGTATATATGTGTGTGTGTGTGTGTGTGTGTAAAAGATGAGCAGACCTTGTATTTCACAAACCAGTGCTTTTTCATGGTTTGGACAAGTGGTGTATGGGGGTAATACTGTTGCAATATTATGGCAAAAATCAACAAAAGCACACGCCTTCTGGAAGAGGAAAACCACACAGTTTTCCAAGCCACACAACTAGTTTACAAACCAGAAAAGTTTGTAACCTGCCAATCTCATGAAAGACACGAGTCCATGGCCCAGTGAGAAAAAGGCACAAGTTACAGACTGCTGAAGAAAAAACACAACCCATGAAACAGACAAAGTAAAAAATGCACAACCTTTGGTCAAGAGTTTTTCAGCACCTGTTGTGGTGTGACTTCTGCTGATCCAGAGGTGGCTGATGGCAACATCGGCATTGTTTACTGAGATGACATGTCCTCAAAGCTCTGCTCCTCCCCCATGGGTTTGCAACCTGGCAATCTGAAGAATTATGATCATAATGCCATGCTCATAGTAGTTCAGTATGTACTGGAGTGGATTCCTGAAAGCCAACTATGTTCTGCTTGAGGAAGCTTCAAACTCCGAAACCCTATCTATGACTGTCACATGTAGTCACACATCAATGATTTCAACTATCTGCCGAAAGGTGGTGGAACAAAAGAGCGGTATTTTTTGGAGCTGTGTCTTTATCAAAGGTTGTGACATCTTTTCAGCAGTGTTCAACATGCCTATATTATATATTTGAAGAACTTCTGCCTTTTTGTCTTGTTGTGTCCAAGTGGTGTTGTGATATTAGAGACTCTGCAAGCATGTGGATTTTATGAAGAGGCAGTTGTGAATCCCTGGGAGGTCACCTTGCACCTGCGTCTTTTTTCACCATTTTGGCTCAAGTGTTGTATTTTTGGAGGAAAACACCTCAAGTGGAGTATCAAATAATATTGCAACGCTATTATAGCCATAGTGGTGTTTTGACATTCGAGACTGATCAAGCTGCAAAAAAAACTTTTGTTGGCATGACGCAGCACATGAGTGCCTATGTAGCCAAGAAGCTTCCTGTGAGACAGGCAACTCGAAAAAAAGCCATCCATGAATTGATGATTGCTATCTTGGGTAAATACAATGTGCGGAGAAGTATACGCACTGCGAAACGGCTGCCTATCTGTTGAATTTCTGAATTCTACCAAAACAGCAGTTGAATGTGCGACACGGGCAGTCCATCAGCTCGGAGGGTGGGAAAAAAGTGTTGAACACAGACACATTGATTTCATTCTGAGAACTTACAGCAAATGGTGGTACCTAGGGCGCGAAACAGAAAATTGCCGTTTTGGGCATTTTCTGAGCCTCGCGACCGAATTGCCTGTATCTCGATGGGTTCTGCTCGGATTCACATGAAACATAGCTAGATAATTCAACCTAATTCATGCGCAATTAGTGATAGAAAAATATTCTGAAAAATACTTTATTTTGAACCCCTTGTCATATCAGGTTTCTCGGGTCATAAATCCAGAATACAGAGCTCAAATCTCGTTCAAACGAGGGGAGATTTTTTTAAGGTGTACTCACATATGCATTGAGTATTGTGATAGAGCCGGAAGTACCAATAATTCTTTTTCCTGCCCTTCATTCTCGAGAGAGAGCTTTTGAGGTCGCAAACAGGGAATTGGGTGTAGGTAAGTCATTTCTCTATCAAATAAAGTGAAGTAACAACTGAGAGGGTTACAAAATACTCCTCTACATTAATACACCAGAAGAAACGCGACGGATGCGTGTTTTACACGCTAATTAGGACGTGTCGTGTCCGATCTCGGCCACTGTCAAGTGACCGTGATCTCATCAGCCACGCCTCATCATTGTCTCGACGCGTCTTTCTCTCTCCTCTACCACTATATTCTTGAATACACCAACAGTGATTCTCAGCATGCCTCAAGCGACCTCAGAGCCAGTTCAAGTACTCAAGTTGACTATCTTTGGTTCCTATCCATGGCTAACCCCTTGGATCATTCCCAGGTCATGACAGCCGACGGCGTTAAAAAGCCTGGCCATGTCTGGACCAATACCACTCAAGGGGACATCTTCTAAGTCTCGTAGGCCAGCTAGATCTACGGACGTAAGAAAACTAAGGGCTGTGCCTGCTGTCTTTGTGCGTGGGGGCTTTTCTTCTTTGCCTTTGGCTTCTTTTTCGGTGGTGGAACGATGTCAGCATCGGAGGTGTCAGAACAGATTTGCGCTTCGTGGACCGAGTGTTGCGGCCTGGAACAGCAAGAGAATCAGGAAACTCGTCGTCCGAAGGGGGTGCCATGGGAGTTGGGGAAGAAGGGAATTCCAGGGGTCGTGACTCTGACTTGTAGCGGGAAGAGAATACTAGGCTAGATACTGGGAGAAGAGTGTTCAAGCCAAGCTGCTTTTTCCGCTCTCGAGCGGCTTCAAGCGATGTCTTGTTGGGCATCCACCTGTGGCTGAGTGGAGGCGACGCACGTCGAGAGTCGAGACAATGACGAGACATGGCTGATGAGATCACGGCCAATTGACAGTGGCCGAGATTGGACACAACACATCCTAATTAGCGTGTAAAACGCGCGTCCGTCGCATTTCTTTTGGTGTAGTAATGTAGAGGAGTATTTTATAACCCTCTCAGTTGTTACTTCACTTTATTTGATAGAAAAATGACTTACCTACACCCAATTCTCTGTTTGCTACTTGAAAAGCCCTCGAGAGAGAATGAAGGGCAGGAAAAAGAATTATTGGTACTTTCAGCTTTATCATAATACTCAATACATATATGAGTACACCTTAAAAAAATCTTACCTCGTTTGAACGAGATTTGAGCTCTGTATTCGGGATTTATGACCCGAGAAACCTGATATGACAAGGGGTTCAAAATAAAGTATTTTTCAGGATATTTTCCTATCACTAATTGCGCATGAATCAGGTTTAATTATCTAGCTATGTTTCATGTGAATCCGAGCAGAACCCATCGAGATACAGGCAATTCGGTCGCGACGCTCAGAAAATGCCCAAAACGGCAATTTTCTGTTTCGCGCCCTGGGTACCGCCATTTGCTGTAAATCATCGTAATATCTAGAGCAGGCTGTTAGAGCAATACGTCATAAGAGGATGACACAGCGGAAAAAAAATTCAGCCATGCGCTGAAAAGTATGCATTTTGAAAGGCTTTGTTGAACGCAGTAGAGTGAGAGAAATTTCTACAGCCTCAAGGTAGGGCCAAATTTTGCCGGGAAATTGAACATGACACTCACTCGGGACCCCGCAAAATGGGAGGAGAAATTGACCGCCGACTGTGAATTGCGAGACATTGTGTTGGGTTTCAGAACCTTGTGAAGCTAATGCACCGGTCGCGGGAAGTATTGAGGTTCGTGGGGGACACGATATGTCTTGCGAAGCGTTGGCAACGGTCAGTTTCATTAAATGTGTGTGAAAATGGGAAGGAACTCATCGAACAAGCGCGTGTTGCTTGTACGGAATTTCGGGTGCGGCCAGACACATACTACTGCGACATTGTCATCGAGCTTGTTATGCAAAAGAGCCAGCGGGAAACGTACCAGCACAGGAACACCTAAAGTCAAATTGAAAGCCTGCGCACGATGTATAGCAGAGCCGGCAAGCCTGACGGAAAGGTGTTTAACATTACAGCTAATTGCAGTACCTAAGGCGCGGATTAAAAATCTCTGTTTTGGGATGTTTTCAAAGAATTCCTGATACCTCAGTCAGTTCTTCCCCGATTCACATAGTATACAGATCTACTCAGCTAATTCATACGCAAATAGTGATATAGAGAAATCCATGAAAATCTTATGTATTTGGAATTTTCTGCCTTTGGGCTGTTTTCACACCAAAGGCCATCTAGCATGCTGAAAACATGTTCCAGTGGCCTAATATTTGAGGAAGGACAACATTTATAACTAGCATAAATTAGTGATAGAGCCAGAAATAGGGATAAATTACTTTACAGTCCCTGCAGCTCCATCAGATATATTCACCAGTTTTAGCCTTGAAAGATACTGTAAACATTGTATTTATGGAGGAATGTCAAATGTTTCTGGCTCTATCACTAATTCCCTCAGTTATACACGTTGTCCTTCCCAATATATCAGACCACTGGGATATGTTCTCGGAATGCTAGACAGCTTTTGGTGTGAAAACAGCCTAAAACCAGAAAATTCCAAATACATAATATTTTCATAGGTTTCTTTCTATCACTAATTGCATATGAATTAGCTGAGTAGATCTATATAGTTTTCATGTGAATTGGGGAAGAACTGACCGAGGTATCGGGAATTCTTTGAAAACATCCCAAAACAGAGATTTTAAATCCGCGCCTTAGGTACTGCAATTAGCTGTAATACAACTGAGTACAACACCCACAATATAACATGTTCCCAATCGCATTTCAAGTCCGGAGGGTGGCTAATATGGGCTCGCGGAATCGACACCTGGAGTTACAGCTCATTGCGGTACAACAGGCAAGGTCCGTTTTTTTCTGTTTTGGCAGGTTTTCATGAGAACAGCTGCCCTGAGCTCAATTCTCAACTGTTTCCCTTCAAAATAGGCCCATTCGATTTACATTGAAAATCCACAGGGGATGGAATACCGTTATTTTTGATCCTTTCACGAAATAGAATTTCTTCTGGAAAAACTTGGTGTTGAGAAGGACAATTGTAGCACTCGGAATACTGCCCTGATTGGCCTGGTTTTTGAATATTATTATACATCTGAGGTGGCCCTAGAGAACTGCATGTTTATTTATATTACATACTCAATGATTGTGATCTAGTGCACACTTTAGCAAGGTAGATATCTGGACACTACCATAAGTAGCGCTGTCTATGCAAGTTTGAGTACATTAAGCTCCGTAAATACCCAGATCGGCTAGGCTCACATCAGATGTATAAGAATATCCAAAAACTAGGCCAATTGGGGCAGTATTCCGAGTGCTACAGGTGTCCTTCTCAACATCAAGGTTTTCCGGAAGAAATGCTATTACATGAAAGGATCAAAAATACCGGTATTCCATCCCCTGTGGATTTTTAATGCGAATCGAATGAGCCTATTTTGAAGGGAAACAGTTGAGAATTGGGCTCAGGGCAGCCGTTCTCACGAAAACTTACCAAAACAGGAAAAAACGAACTGCGCCTGTTGTACCACAAAGAACTGTAAAGCTAGCGAAGTTGACGCAACGAAAAGATAAAAACTATTAGTATAAAGTCTCATGGCACACAGGTAATGAGTGAAGATGACCAGAACACTTCAGTTGGTCCAAGGAAACTACAAAGATCCAACAAAATCTTTGGGTGGCGCTTCACGATGCCGATGCAGAGGGAGCGCGACTTGATCGACAGAAAGACCCAGGAGTTGTATTCGTTCTTGATCCTTGAAGGGTAGATCTTTCGGAGGCCTTGATTGGATAGCCGTACAAGCTAGAAGGGTATTGCAATTGAAGGGAAGGGACACTGAAAGATAGCACGATGATGATGGAGAAGGAGGCGCAGCAACCTTGAGTGGAATAGAAATTGAGTCGCACTGGCCTTGGGCTTGATGCTCAGACTCGCTGGTTGCAGATGGACGGCTGTGGAACACCGCATTGGAAGCTGGCCGAGCCGATAATGAAGAGAGGTGGCAAACATTAGGTAGGACTATAGTTCGTTGACAGGCAGCCAAAGGAGGAGTGCGTGTGCTGGGGATGGGGTAGAGTAATGCACGCCAGACAGGGGGAAGATGATGGGATATAAGAAAGAAGCAACGCAGACCTGAGGCCTTTTGAGCGGATGTTGACAGGCTGATCAGGGAGGTCGCAGATAACAGTCTTTGATCTGGCGGTTGGACCCGGAGAGCAAAAGGAAATCAGACTGCCAGCCATCGAGTCTTAGACTGGCTGGAAAAAGGAGAGAATACGGAAGCATGAAACCAGGTACAATGTGAATTGATGAGAGTGATACCAGGCATCTGCTTAATATATGCGGTATAATAATAATGGGAGGATTTGATGAAGGCGTGAAAGAAAGAGAGATTGCGTGCAGCGCGAGATACTTTTCCTTTGAAATTGAGCAGTTGTTCGGATAGGTCGAAAATAACCTTGTGCAGTGTCCGAATCCTTGGATCGAGCGTAATTTTGATGTGTCAAAGATAGATGTACGGGAGCTGCGAGGCAAAGAGTGGGAGAAAAAGAAGAATGCAAATATGTGCACATAAAATCAGGCCATCTGCTTAAGATATGAGTAATGGTCACAGGTCACAAGCCTCAATCCATACGAAAAATTTCACAGCGTCACAAAGGGGAACCTAAGTTACCTATTTATCCACCCCCAGAAAGCGCTGTATGACATGCCGCTACTTGAGCTATGTTTGTTGCTGTATATGTTTGCTTAACTGCCCGTGCTGTTCTTATCCCTCAGTACCCAGCCTCCTCACACTCCACAATGTGATTCGACTTCTCTATATCTTGTTCTAATTTCTATTCTCCTTCCCTCACTCTCTACAGCATGATTCTGCGATTCCACTGACTTGACATTCATTTCACTGGAAGGAACTCCACCCCACTTATGCTCCCCACCACTATTTAAACTTTGTATCGATCTTTCTAACTTTCTGCTTGCATCCATTCCGCAAACCCTCTACAACACGGCTCTGCAATTCTACTAAGTTCTTAATTATGTGATTGACTGGCCTGGTGAGATCAAACGTACGAACAACAATCCGTTAATGCAGCCAGCTCGCCACTTCAATATTTCTATTCTGTATGGGAGTATTGCAATTGGTCCATGGCCTCCCCTGATGCTTCAAGCCTGGGCTCTAAATTCGGACTTGGTTTGCTGACTTGGCTATGAAGTGCATCTTCAACACGACCACTTCTTCGGTGGAGTCCACCATTCTCTTCTGCAGTACAAAAAGGAGGCCCCTCTTCCGGGGCACCAAGTACACCATCTCACTCCACCATCCAGCTCGAAAAAACCCACCCCATTTGCGATCCATATCTCTTGTTCAAGTTCATTTCAATCGCTTGATACTATCCTAGCTCACCTCAACTTTATGTTGAGTTGCCATTATTCAAACCCCTTCTTCTTGGACTCCAATTACTGCATTCAAACTACCATCTGACTCCTTTCTGCTGGTTCCACCTGTACTGGTGAGTCAAATGAATTCTTTCATTACTTGTTGTCCACATCCAGCTCTGCCTCAATCTCAATACAGGCCGACCTTTCTCTGTTCCATACCCTACCACCAACCTCTACTGGTGTTCACCTCAGGCACAATTTCTGTGTGTAGATCTGTTTTCAGTCTGTTCTGCAACCTGGTGATCTACGCTCCGGGAATCACTGATCTATTGGTCTGTCTCAGTTCTAGCACAGCTGCTCACCCCAGCATCAGTTTATTCCCTCACTGCCATACGAAAGGTCGCTTTCAACTCGAAAACAGGCCAAAAATGGTGAAAGAATTCCCTGCACAATCTCCCAGATAACCAAGGTCGGAGGGATTGGGAGGGTAGTGGGATCGATGTCGGAACTGGTGGGAACGCCCGCCCACAGATGGCCATTGCCGCGGTCTCGTGGGCGCTCGGGCGCTGGTAAGGTATTTTATACGCACATAATTCTTATATGCTGCCCTGTGAGCTAGGAATATTTTTCCACCAACTTTGGAGGAATTTCAACCAACGTAGCTTTTCTGGTGATTCCAGTATGGCTGGAAATGGCAGGGGCGGCCTTGGCGCGTAAAAATCGGGCTGTCAGCGGACACACGAAAAATTTCGTAAGTCACAGCTGTCACAGGTCCTCGTATGAAAGGAATAATTCATATGTGATGTCACACCCCAAATGGTTCTATGAATTGAACGAAATCAAACAGTATTCAGAGGATTGATGTATTCCAATCATATCCTGGAAAATGCTTCTAACTCGTCTCTGTACGCTTGAAGACTATCATGCGCAGATCTCCAGTGGCTCAATCCGGCCACCTCTACAGCAAAGCACTGGTATTTCCTACCAACCTAGATTCCGGTCGTTGTATTCAAGACTACTTGATCTGCATTTTACCAGCTTCATTAGAATTTTAACCCAGTGACGTCAAGGTCACGGCAGGGTTCTACTCAAAAGTTGAATAAAACCACCCAATTTTACTCACGCAAATAGATGTAATTGTTCCGAGGGGTTCTTCGGACATGAGACTCATCTTGGGTGATATATGGATAATTCTATTTGGCAACCCCGAGCTTTTGAGGGGGCTGCCAAGTAGCAACTCAGTGATTTTTAAAGTTGAATATGATATTGGTTGATGGCGGCGGCGGCGGGATGGGGTGGGAAGTGATTATTTACTTCCTGGCCTCAAAATAAGAACAGAAAAAAATTGCTGAAAGTCTTGCTGAGGCAGGGATACATCTCAAAGCAACAATTAGATTTTTTGTGAGGTAGCTACGGCGTAAAATCGAGGTTTATCAATTTCGGCGCAAACAGGTCTATCAAACGGACAAAAGTCCACCAAAAAGGGCCAAAAAATGTATTTATTCATATGGGCACTAATTTTGGTGACCCATACACTCTGTTCCTTGTAGCTCGCGCCATTCAGTCTATATATCAGTTTCACCCATTGTCCTTGACTTTAAAGAAAATAGTCATGATCTTCACGTGTCTCAGATGTACAGTTTCAGTGAGTCATTTGTATCCATTTGATGATTTGGGATGCGCCGGTGTGACCTGCATGAGTGCAAACGAGCGATGTAGTGGGATGGCCAGCTACCATGTTTATACTTTTGGGATACCGTCTGAAAAGAAATTTGGTGACTCATGTGAACATCATGTAAATTTGCGCAAAAAATCTCATATCACTCGTGGGGTGCACACCTTCATTTCGGACCCCATATACCTCCGTCCAGGTCACTCTGTGTACAAGGTCGAGGTTCTCTGGCCGCCGAACATCAAAGTTGTTACTTTTGCATTATTCATGCAAGACTACATTTACATTTACATGACATTCTCCTCACCATGATACTCCACATTGATGAAATCAACCAAGGAGTTTGGGATTATCTCAAACCTTATGGAGGATCTGATCAATAGCCTTGGATAGCTCCCGCACTTCAGTAGCCCTGCCCAACTTCTGGTACACGGAAACCAATTCCGTCATAATCCACACGTTTTCAAGATGGTCCTTGCCCAGAACTTCCTTCTGTTTCTCCATGACAAAGGTCCCAAGCTTTACTGCTTTTTTCAATTGCCCCAAGCAGTTGTAAGTGTTGACCATGTGAGATTTGGTCAACAGGGTTGTAGCATGGTTCTCCCCAAGCACTTTTGTTTGCGTCTTCATCGCCAAGACCCCAAGCCTCTTTGCTTCTTTCAATTTTCCTAATAGGTTGTAGATATCCACCAATTGGCCCATGGAAATTAGTGTGTGAGGGTGGTCATCTCCCAGCAGTTGTGTGCGCCGTTTCATCACCAGAATACCAAGTTCTTCTGCTTGCTTCAATTGCCCTAATTCAGTGTAGCTCTCGGCTAGATTGGCGATAGCCCACAGAGTGCGAGGATGGTCCACTCCCAAGACTTGCTTCTGCTTCTCGACAACCACCACCCCAAGCTCGGCTGCCTCTTTGAATTGCTTCAAGTTATTGTATGTCATGGCCAAGTTCCCAATGGTTCTCAGCGTGTCAGAGTGGTCCTCTCCCAAGACAAGCTTATGCTTCTTCATTGCAGCTACCCCGACTTCTTCTGCCTCTTTGAACTTTGCCGAGCGGCTGTAAGTGTCGGCCAATAGACCCATGGTCCACAGGGTGGCAGGGTGATCTTCTCCCAGGACTTCCTTTTGCTTCTTGAACACTTCCACCCCAAGTTCCTCTGCGCGCTTCAATTGGCCACATTCAGTGTAAGCACGAACCAACTTGGCCATGATCTTGAGGCTCTCCGGATGGTTGTCCCCGAAGATTAATCTGTTTTCCAGCAAATTGAGGTTCAACTTCGCAAACTCTGGATTTGAGAACAACGTAGGGTCTTGCTTGGTTTTATCATCATTCCTCCCAGTCTCTGTCCCATTCTCATGTGCAGACTGTTCGGGTAGATTCTCCACAAGTTTTGATATCACATCCACAATCAGATCATGAATTTGCCCTGTGGATGGCCGTGCCTTTGGGTCCTGAAGCCAACATTGTTCTGCCAAGGTCCAGAGAGGATCACTGAGTTTGGGGACATCATCATGATCTGGGCGCTCCGGTCTAATTCCCAGTCGGAATACCAGCTCAATGAAATCTGTGTGTGCAATTCCACTCAGGGGATTGTCACCAGTATAAAGCTGGTTGTTGAACTGTCAACACAGAATATTGGATAGGAGAGATCTTTACCTCATATAGTGTCATTCCAAATGCATAGATATCCGATGGGATTTTAGGTAGTGCGCCAGCCAAGAGCTCAGGAGCCATCCAATTGCGGCTGCCTCCCATGTTATTTGTTATTTGAGCTGTTCGACCAGTGATATCGGCCTTGACTCGAGAAAGCCCAAAATCACACAAAAGTGACCTGCCAGAATCTTCAACAAGGATATTTATCTGAATTGCCAGTATTAGAGAACAATGTCAAAGGATGCTTTACTGACCCCTTTTATATCACCATGGCAAATCTTCCGTGAATGCAAGTATTGCATGCCGCGAGATACGTCCTGGAGCTAGTCCCGTCATGAAGGTATTATTTTTGAGAGATTAAACACTCACAATATACACTGGATTATATCCTGGACGTTCCTGCAGAAATTGTCTGGCATTAGTCCGAATGTATGGCATCACGAGGAATGGTGTATTGTCCAAAGTATTGGCACCCAGGAACTGAAGAACATTAGGGTGGCGCAGAGTGAGCCAGATCTGGAAGACAAAATCGGTACAGCCTGACATGTAGTTTGGATTGGGCACCAACATCAATTTCTTGCTGTAGGAGCTGCACATTAGACAACCTGTCAGACCAACACTGAAATTTGCTCGTCCTACACTTACTACAAGACTTGGAGTAACACCTGCCATGTTCTGCAGTACTTTGATGGCGACATCTGTTCGATTCCAAGTCCCCCGGTAGACCGTGCCGCTGCGTAATTGTGAGAAAACTGGGATATTCAAGCAAAAAGAGCGCACAATCCCCCGGCCCCGATTTCCGGCCCATACTCAACCTCAAAAGAGGTGATCATCCAGTCCTCTAACTTCGACTGCCGGCCACTCATTGAAGTCAAATATTGGAGTGTATGTGAATAAAATTTTCGTTCAGGATCATTGAGGTGCTCGCCATCCAGCCGCCTCTGAATACAAGCCATCATGGCAACCATACTGTCTTGGTTAATCTCTGAGGGTAGATAACAAATCCGACTTGATCAGGACAACAGAGCGCACGAACCAAGTGTTTTTCGCAGCTGCAACTGATTCTGCCCAAGGTTTTTAAATTGAGTGTTCAAGACCTTTACGTCCTCATTCCGCGCCTTCTCGTTCTTACCCATCATGGTTTGAATACTTAGCAGTCCTGATATCTGTTGAAAATGAGGCCAGTCAGAGTTGCCCATGTCTACAGCGGCAGAAATGGTGCTCACCTGAAAGGCATTGACAATGATTCCAATGCGGCGATAGAATAGCTCTATGCTGGCAACTCGAGAATCCATCTTCAAGAGGGACTTGAAAAAACCCCTGGCTTGCTCCTTGTCCACGAACCGGTGAATGTCTTCAAGTAGGCTATTGTAGAACCTCAGTCAGATTCCAAATTCGTGAGATAACCTCCCTACGTCTGCAAATCTGTGAGCTGCTCTTTGCACTCGGCAACAATCAGCCTTGATCCCTTGAACTCGGAGTTCAATGTGGCCAACAGCTGGCCAGCAGCTTTGGCCAGCCCTTCGAGTTGTTTCCGGCTGGCCTGGAGTGTCTGAATTGAAGACACAATAAATTTGAGCAACGTGAATGCAGCAGAGAGCCCAGGAACGGGGTTCGTCCCGAGCACCAGATGTAAGGCAGTTTCAAGAGACATGGTGGGAGGGAGGAAGGCTGGGCAATGGGTGATCAGGAGCTGGCATCGAGAAACTGTCAGGAACAGGTCAGGAGTGATCTATGCCCACGCGCGACATTATTGCAGCTATTCCTGGCTTTCTTCGTTGCTGGTCCATCAGGAAAATCTATTTCAGCTGGCGCAAGCTGGCACACCTGGCTTGGCTGGCGCATGTTGACGCCAGCATCCCAGCCCAGGCCAGAATCTTTAGCCTCACAGAATTTAATGTGTTCCCAGAATTTGAATTCACACCTTGTGCGGATCTGAATTCGGTAGGCGATCTCATTTGCATGATGATCTATGTACTTGTTTACATGGAAGGTTTTGAAGGCGTCAAGCCAATGATAATATTGGAAATTAACTGGGATATGGGCGGAACCAGGGACGGGAATCAGATGGGTGCCACAGAGCTAGATGGACACCGGTGGTGAGGCGTGATCTCCCCTTCATGTATCAAGATGGCAATGATGACGGGTCCGATGACATGGATGTAGAGGAGGAGGACGACGACGATATCAAGGCGAAGATAGCCGCTTACGCAGAGTCGCTACGAAAAGAAGCAGCCAAAACATAGCCGGCGACGCACAATAAGCCCAAGAAGAAAGTAAGACTTCGTTCTTGAATCTACTGTGGCTCAATTATTTGCAGGGAGAACTTCGCGCTGAAATCGAGGCCGAAAGCGGAGGCAAAGGGCCTGTCCAAGCCACGAAGCGTAAGACCACCGGGGACATCGATACCACCCCGTATGTTGCCAAAGTCTGTGATCAGAAGAATCTGTTCTAACCTGTCAATATGAGGGCGCCGTCCGCCAAGAAGCCTAAGGCTGTAGTGAGCGGGCCGGCGGCCTCAAGGCAAGCTGGCGGAAGGAGTTGGGACTGCCCAAGGCAGTGAAGAAGTCAACGACAGATTGGCGTCGATCCATCTCGTGTGCCTCTCCGTTACCAGTCACAGCGATCCCACTGCACCCGCGTCGGGAGACGAGGGTATTCCTGGAGGGTTTGCTCCGATCCTCATGCCACTCACGTAAGCAGGTGGTATTTGGGTGGTATCTTGAAGAAGACCACCATCGACCTCGACGTGAACGGCAAGGCCAAGAAGCAACCCAAGCCCAGATACAACAATTCTGACCTGCCCTTCCTCGCTGATGGCCATGCCAAAGACGTCAAGCACTTCCAGAACACTGTGGTCCCGATATCGTTGATTGGGCATTCCTCTCCCATCTGCGCTCGATGGAAAGGGAACGGACCAGAGACTCTTCGACGGGAAGGAAAGGCCTGGGAACAAATACGAACGAGCGCGATGAAAAACAAAAAGAGAACCAGAAAGCAGACGACGGCCGGAATGATATACAGAATCGGCCCCCAAACGCCTACCCCTCCAGTTGCGGCCCAGGTGCTTCACTGCTAATCCTAGTTCTGGTCCGCAGTGCTCTCTAGTCGAGGCGAGGCGAGCCGCCAGGAGCATTGCACCCTACTCGTGCAGACCATCGGCACAGAAGCGGAAATACACCTCCCTCCCACTTCGTGCATCGCGGCAAGAACGAGAACCAGAACCAGATGTAGGTAGAGGCGGAGACACCGCCCCCAAAAAGACACGAGACGAGACTGACTCCTACTCCTACTCCCAGTCCGAGTCCCACTTCGGCTTCTGCTTCAGAATCGGGCGCGCACCAGGAAAGAAGGAAACGAAGGAAGGAAAAAAGCACCGCACGACCCCCTCCCTCTTTTTCGTGCACGACAGATCCTCTTCATTCCGAGCACGACGTCGCGGATGGAAAGAAACAGAAGGACTAAAGACGACGGCGGAAGCACGGGATACACCCACTGTCACTGCCCCATTCCTTTTCCGGGCAACGCACCACGCATTGCCCCACAGCGATTGAGACTTCCGAAGTCCCGCCTCAAGGGCGCGGCAAATGGCCCAGTTGCTTGCTTGCCATGACTCGCGCGCATCTTCTTGGTCGTCCCCGCGGAGTCTAGAGTAAAAAGGGATCGAGGAAACGTCGTCACCTGAGTCAGAGGGCGCCAACGGGAACCTGCCAATTGAGTGCGAGTGGCGCTCATTGCTCTCGTCCCGGGACGCCATTATTGCGGACAACCTCCACCTCGCCCCACGCTGGTAGCTCCATCCACCGCGTCTCGTTCGGCTCCGATGCCTCGTCCCGATCGCACGCACTCGTCCTCCTCCACAAATACAAAAGATGTTCTCCCCCCAAAAAAAGAACATTATCCAAAAGGAAGAACAGAGAAACGCACCTCGGCGATCGCGGTCCAATTCTCCGCCCACAATTTCCCCACGAGGTCCGCCTCGGTCTTACCTCTCTGTGCAAAGTACTTCCGGAGCCACGCCTCGCCCGCTTCTGAGTGGCTGACGCTCTGCCCTAGTGGACGCGTTCATTAGACCTAGTAGAACTTGAATTGCGACGGGATATTGTGAAGGTGAAGTACCTGGAGTCGGACCGATGGAGTGCTTAGACGCGACGAAGAGTTTGGTAGGGGTGAGCGCGGCGATGAAGATAATGCAGCCGTTGGACTTGAGGGAGAGCGTGTAGGGGGCGCGGTGTGTGTGGCGAGAGCGTTTCCCACTGCGTGCGCGCGTCAATTGGCATTGAAATAAATCAAGTTGGAGCACGCACCCCCTCGCGAGCGTCGGGAACGGCGACGACATATCATAGTACTCGAACTCATCCATCTTCCAGCTCCGCACCTTAATGTCCGGATCCACGGGCGCCACGTACACGGAGCTCTTGATCGGCTTGGGCTTCGCGGCGGAGACGGCGTGCAGGGAGGCGATCAGGGCCGAGTCGGGCGGGACGACGAGGCGCGGGCGACGTTGATTCCGCTTGTACAACTTGCCATTTTGGAAAGTAGGTAGAGACGAGAGGCCCGTAGGAGCGCGTTTAAAGGGAACGAGTGATTGGAAGTGACTCGAAGTATCAGCCGCCTCGGAGGTGGTGGGAGTCAGAGAACGATCGTGTGGTCGGTAGCCCTCTGACTGCAGTGATTTCAACGACGTCTTGGGTCACAGCGATGTGGCACAGAGTACAAGAAAGAAAAGTGTTTGATCAGGGTGAGAAAGCAAAGACATCCTTGATAGGCGCCTGGGCCCTTGATGGCGGATCAAGCAAATAAGGATAATGTTCAACCTTCGACTACTGATAGCTTTTCTTCTCCCACAGAGGCTGCTTGTATGAATAATATTTCACGCAAATACCGTTTAGATGGCAATTTCCTATGTACGGGCCGCAAAAGTTTGTGTTTCCACGAAATCACAAAAATCAGCATCGGCGCGACAGCGGGCACGGCGCTCCCGTGAAGGCTTGAGGCCTATGAGGTGTAAACTCTGAGCCCTCGCCCGGGGTGTAATGTGTTGAAATAACCCGGCACCACCATTGACTTGGTCGGAAATCCCGGGATGCGGTTCGGACACCAGATATCTTGCTTGGGATTAATATCCGTTTCAGCATTACAGTCTATGTACATCCCGCAGCATCATATTCACTCAACCGAATCCATTGAATCCAAAAATATCTGAATTTTCACTTCCATCCACCGTTCAGGTTATGTATACACTTCCTTTTCAGACAAACGGTAAGCGTTAAAGCCAAAATGAACCCGGTCAATATATTTTTATGTTAATACTCATCATACAAGCTTTGTAGCGTATTGTCCGCACCTCTGTACAGTGTCCTCGGGTCACCCAATTCAGTAGGTCCCCCGTTCGACTCGGGACAAGGCTATGTGCCTGGATAATTGAGATATTTCTTTTTGCTTTTATCTGTGCTCGCTGGAACTGTGTAACACGCCACGCTTCAAATATTATCTGTGGACACCCAAAATTGAACCACAATGAACACAGGGCGTACCGTATCATGAAAGCCTCATAGCGGATGCTTCGCGCCCACTTACCAACTTCGTCCTCTTCGACAAAAGTGGGTTGCCCGTTCGATTCGGGACAAGGCTATGCCCAGCTGGTGCCGGAATTTCTTTTTGCTTTGCTTTGGTCTTGCTGCAGCTGTGTAACACAGATACGAAGTTGCAATTGTCGCTCCAACCACGGAATTAAATTTCCGCTTCCAATTAAGCAAGCAAGTAAGTAATCACATCGCTCCGCTGGTCACGGTTTTGGTTCGAATATGTACCTCTTATCATCACTATACATATAACTATAGGGGGGTAGACGGCAAAGGCGACCAACCCAACAAATTCAAACCAAGTGCTCAACCGAAATCCGGAAAGCCTTGTGGTGGATACAGTGTTCACACGCGTACGCGCCATGTGTTCTTGTGGTGGAAGTTGCGTGAAGCGGACCATCCGTGACCGAGTCGTTGTATATATCCCTTGAACTTCGCCTGACTCGCAATAAATTAGACTGGCATGGCATCTCTTCCTCAGAATCGCGCCAGGAAACCTTGAGGGCCTCGAAGCTACTTGGATGTCAGACAACAAGAGATCTCGCCGTGGTGGTTGAGATTGTTCGCTCAGCTCACTCAAGTTATTTGTGGGAGATCTATCATCAACAGCACAAAGGAAAAAAGGGGCATCGAACGCTTATGACTCGCCAGCTCCTGCACTGGGAATAATACGAAAACGAGTGATTTCAATTGCCAGCGATCACATGCTAGGACCCAGTAGTTCCCAACCTAGAGCTAGCTAAAAATTCTTGAATAAATCCATACGTGGTCCTGAAATACTTCTCCTACCTGCAGTCCTGAGCCCGCTTACAAGCAGTAATCATCCTGCTTGCTCGTGGTGCCACCACAGCCACTCGAGCAGTACTCGATGAACCTGATATTCCCACCGCTGAGGCAGTCAAAAAGGCTGTAGTCAATATGCGCCTCATCGGTTGGTTGGCCAGCCGCCTCGAGAACCTGAACAATATGGTCCTGGTAGTTGCCTGGAAGGGAAGAAACAGCAATTATTAGCACACCGAGTAACCCACTTGGTTATGCATGGCGGAATACTTACCCTTGTTGAGCAGGGAAACGCCGCAGTAGACACCACCAGCATTGCAGCTATTGTCAGCTTCAAGCTCGCTAGCAGCGGCCAGGGTGGTTAAGAAAACCACGAAGGTAGCGAAAGTAGCAGTAAGTTTCATGGTTGGTGTTGAAAGGATAGAAGGTGAAACCTGTGAGGGTGTCCAACTGCTTCAGACTTGTTAAATACATATCTTTTTTTTCCAATTTAGCAACTGGTATCTATCAGATAGTACATAAATCTACTCTGGATCGATGCTGCCTGTATTGCCCAGCGGGATGATGCTCTTCTCCCGCACATAGTTCTACGCTTCTAGCGTCTGGAATTACAATAATCTCCAAATACAACGTGAACTCTTACGAACTCAAACATTAATTTCATGCCCGCTGGCGTCGGGAATTCCCATGCGTTCTCAGCGAATCATTTGAGCGCAAGAGGGCTTCTGCATGTAGAATGATCCGCAAAATACAGGCGAAGGTTGCGATCCTGGGCCGTCGAAGCTTTGACTGCCAAGACGGAAGTGTCATAGTACACGCATCTTAGATTAAATCGGACCGCATTTCATTCAACCACGGGATGCTGCTCTGTTCTTGGTGGGATCGCGCCCGGCAGGTGCGGATCTGCGTTCCCGTTGTGCAAAGGCGGCGCCACAAATCCGCTTGGGAATTCCAGATGTTGTAGATCAATACTTGGTCTTTTCGGTTTTATCACCGCCCCAACTTTGATAAGAGTGTCATAGTATATAAAAGTCACCGTAAGAGCGGGAAGGAATCATTAATGGTCCCCGAGTGCATCTCAATACTGTCGGTGTGATGCACCTTACGGAACGGATCAATATTGGAAAGGAGGGATCGACCAAGTGTCTTTATTTGACTTGATTTACAGAACTACATTTTAAACTTGTTGGGTGAGGCCACCGCATGGCGTGGCGTGCCTCGTACTTTAGGGTAATTTTCATAGTGTTATAAATATTCCAATGGAAGTCTAGACCATTGCCTCAAACAGGTCCTCTGTGATAGGCAAAACTAAAGTGCGAATTTTAGTACATATTTCTGGTACATGTTTATGACAATGTTCAAATCGAAAATTTAACCGTTGAAATCTTGATGTAGAAAATGATCTGTTGCTTGGTACATTGATTGGCAACCTACAATGTCTCTTTTGAGTGACACAAATCTTTGAAAGAATGCCCGGCGATGGCATATTTTGTTTCTCAAATCATGGACCAGTGTGACATCACGCTCTGGCCAGCCTGAGCGTGATGTCACACTCACCAATATATCTCAACTTAACCGTTTTACTGAATACTTGGTGTCTTTTACGAAGCTTCCTAACCATTTATAGTAGTTCTACTCTTCCCTGAATGTATTTCCGAGTGCGTGAAAGGATAGACTGTGGTACATCAGATTTATGACCAGATCACGTGGTCAATGTCTCTGCCTGCCACAAATCTCATGTATAAAATTGAACAGACACATGGCACGAACTTCTAGTCAGCCAAAACCTTTGTTTTTACCTTTAGAAGCCTTCCACATACCCAGTCTTTATTCATTTAACAGCCCAGGAGAGCTTGGACCGAAATTTTGAATAAATGGTTATCAACAAAGATCGTTGCAGAACAAATTCTGGCCAGTCATGGCACGCAATCCTGCTGAGCCAAAATCTTTGTTTTTATGTTTAAAAGCCGTCCTTTAACTCAGTTCCCATTCATTTAACAGCCCAACAGAGCTTATGCAGAATTTTGATGGTCTTTACTACTAAACAAAAATTGGGTGCATTATCAATCCTCTATCCTATACTGATTGAGGACACCAACTTATCATTAAGCACAGGGAAAGAAGAGAATGGAGGGTATGAGTGAATGTTCATTCAGAACCTATAAAATGATATTTTGGGGGAGATACTGAAAAATCATTAGATAAGAGCGCCCCGATCAAGGAAGGCAGAGTCAAAATGCAGGTGGACATATAGGTATCTTGAAAAAGTCAAAACACTGGGTGTAAATAAAGATGTTGTAGCTCAGAGAATCGAACTCACGACACATCAAAAAATTGGATTAGGATGCGTACAGCCACTCAAAGCTAATGAGCTTTAAGGAAACCTAATGAAAAAAAGGCACTGCCACTATTGAGCATACAAAAATCTAATGAAATTAAAGGACAGCCACTAAAAGTATCAACGTCAGTAAATCGGACAAGGATTTGCCAGTGATTTTTGGAACTGGTCTCGAAGATTATGAACAATTCCTAAAGTACTCGTAATTGGGTAAACCGTAGACACCGGAACCTTCCCATTCCTTAGTTGCCGGCGATCTGGAGGAAATCTGAGAGATCGCGCGTTACCGCCGCGCTTACGTTCCTTTAACGCCGACCCTTCGTCTTGCCTTGCCCTTTGCGTCTGTCCCCACTCACCACTCGAGTCCAAGGCAATACTCCCGGATTCCGCCAAACGACAGCCTAGGATGTGACGAATTCACAGTCTACTACCTTCTTCTCCCGCCTCCTTTTGGTCTGCAAAAATTCTGTGACCTTGCACTCGGAGTACAATATCGCGCGTCTGCGGCCATGGGCCACACCTGTTTTTTCAACGAATCCTGGCTATTCTC
The DNA here is from genome assembly GCA_014925785.1 of Mycena galopus ATCC 62051. NCBI lineage: Eukaryota > Fungi > Basidiomycota > Agaricomycetes > Agaricales > Mycenaceae > Mycena > Mycena galopus. The sequence continues at coordinate 51,750 of WIQG01000350.1, forward strand.
GCTGACCCCACTTCAAACGGCCGCACCGGTCACAACATTGTCTTCTTTGCTTTCCGCAGACATCTGAGTCTGGTGCGCAGAGGCGGGTAGGTGACAAAGGCAGAATCTACCATCCGGAACGACGAAGAGTTGGGTAATGTGCGCGCTTTCTTCCCTTTCCCCTCATCTCGTTATCATTCCACCTCATCAGCTCCTCGGTATATTAGTCTCGGCGTTAATCAATTCCGTGAGCCTCCGCTCCGTTATACAAGTTCCTCCGCGGGAACTTAACAAATTACAGCAAGCAAAAAGTCCGTATTCAATCTATGGCTAATACCCATATGGTCCGCCTCCATGGACAGTGTGATGACTGTCACGACCGTAAATTAGTAGATTTTCCGTTCGATTCGGGACAGGGCTGTGGATCGATTGGACTTCTTTTTTTTTGGATCAAGGTGCACTGTTCATCAGCAGTGGTTTCTCATCCCCGCTTTTCCCCTATGCGATTTCTCCGACGGGGACTCATCAAAGTTCAACCATGATGAACGCAGTGCATACCGCATCTCGGAAGCCTTACAGCGGATGGTCCGCGCCCACGCACAGTATCGAAGGTCGCACTCGGATTACACAAATGGGCTTCCCCTTGGATTCGGGACAAAACTGTGGCCGCAAACAGGAGGAATCACCTTTTTGGCGCGCTCTGTTCATCAAGGATACCTCTTCACACGAATTCCGTGTATCCTCTTTTCTGGCTTCTCAGTTCTCTTTCCTCGACTTGATTGTATTTCATGCAACTTCTTCCACGGGAACTCCTCAAAGTTCAAAGTTGGACCGCGATCTATCCAACTGCACATTCAATATCATGAGAGCCTTGTAGTGGATGGTACCTGCCCACTCAAGGTATCAAAGCGTACTCGTTGACAGAAGTGGGTTGCCTGCTCGACTCCGGACAAGGCTACGCGCAGCTGGCGCAGAAATTTGTTTTTCCTTTATTCGGATGCGAGATTGCCGCTCCAACTACCAAATGATCACCCTTCCAATGAATTACGAACACTTCTAGTATCCAAAATTGAACCACGAACAACTCAGTGCATCCAGTATCTCAAAAGCCTTGTAGCGGACGGTCCGCGACCATTCACGGTGGAGGATTCTTGTACATAAATGAGTGGGACACCCGTTCGATTCGGGACAAGACTGTGTCCAAGCTCAAGAATTTCTTTTCTTTTTTCCTTTGTTCTCAACTGTGTAACACAGATATATATACGAGATTGCCACTCCAACGATGGATTAGGTATTCTGCTTCCAATTAATTACAAGGCTCTGCCATCATCATTTCATAACTAGAAGTCAACCACGATCAACCCGGTGCATACCCCATCTCTAAAGCCTTGGAGGCCCGCACCCACGCCCAGTATTAGGCCATAAATAACCTCAGTGGGTCACCCGTTCGATTCGGGACAAGCGCGTTCGGAATTCGCTTGTTGTTGTCTCACTGGCACGATAACCTTGTAGCACGGATCCTAGTCTAAGATTGCCGCTCTGAATCCAACCACGGAATTAATTGTTCCGCTTCCAATTCATTGCAACGCTCTGCCGTCATTGTTGTGGTTCAAACATCACCCAAAGGTGTCATACCGGAAAGCCAACCACAATCAACCCAATGCCTATCGGATCTCGAAAGCCTTGTACCGCATGGTCACGCCCACGCGGAGCACGGTAGTGGGTTGTCCGTTCGATTCGGGACAAGGCTATTATCTCGTTCTTTGCAAATTTTTTGGCGGTCTTTTCTTCCAACCGAGAATGATGAATAATTGCGCCGCTCGACCGGTTGGGTTGCACATCGGGCTTCTAGTTGCTGTTTATCTATTGGTGAGTCCCAACATCGTATTCAATCATGTTGTAATTATAGGTAGGATGTCCTCAACTGCACATAATTTTACAAGGTGTAGAATCCAACTACCTTCAATCAATCCAATCTAGAAAGCCTTGTAGCGGATGGTCCGCGCCCGTAAATGATCTCTCGTGACATTGGCATAACTTGAAGTGGGTTGCTCGTTCGATTCGGGACAAGGCTGTGCCCGTGTAATCTTTTTGCTTTCTTTTCCACTGCGTAGAAGGGATACGAGATTGCAACTGCCGCTCCAACAACGAAATTATTCCGCTTCCAATTGAGTAATTAAAACACTCTACCGCCACTGTTGTGATTCCAATGTCGTCTGCGGATTTCATACCCAAAGTCAACCATGAGCACCCCAGTGCATACTAAGTATATCTCGGAAGCCTAGTGGGTGATCCCGCCCGTGCTCCCTGTCGCAGGTAGCGCACAGATTACACAAGCAGATTGCCCGTTCGATTCGGCACAAGGCTATATAGGCCGACCGCTCATCTTTTACTTTTTTACAACTCAGGAGACCAGGTAAGAGATCGCCGAATCGAACAAATTTGACTTTCAGTTTTCAGAGCTTTATGCGCTCAACCTTGAGCACTTGTCAATGTGCCCGGGCATTGGAACGGATCAGCCAAAGAAGACCAAAGTTATGTCATCGAAAGTGCGGGCGGATCAAGCGCTTTGACGTTGCTTGGCGCCAGCCTCGCCGCGCCACACTTCATCAGCCATTTGACATTTTGATTGTGGCGTTTCACGTGTTTTTTCGTGTTTTCACGTTGTTCACCAAAATTAATTCGGATTCCATAGGGTGAGTAGACAAGGAGAGCGGCCAGTACATTGTATGATGGTTGGGGTGGTGGTGGAGGTCCCTTGAGAGGTCCAAAGCCGGTGCGATAATTGACGATTCTGATGATATCAGCTGAACTTGTTCCGATGTTGTGTGATTTTGGCCGAAAATTGTTGGGGTTGTCCGTTGTCACGTTTTGGCACATTTTCACGCATTTTTTGGCGTTTTTTGGCGTTGTACAATACCACAATCAGATTGTCAAAAGTCTGATGTTGCTTCCTCGCGTCATCGACATCATGCCAGTGATCGCTCCAACTGCTTTGCGCCGCCATAAAAGCAACACGATGGACTGTCCTCCTTCAATACCAACGCCATGCCCACAACCACGAACCTAGTCCCCAGTGTTGAATCAACCACCCTGCCCGCAACGCCTGCAGCTAGCAGCATCAACGCGCAAAAGCCGACCACGCCGCAAGGCATGGGCTCACCCTTTCCAGGCTCATTCCCCGAGGAAGCGGCTCAGCAGCAAAACGGCGAGTCGACACTCATCAGCAAAATAGAATCTCTCTGGCAGGCATGGCACCATCTGGCGGTGTCTGGCGGGTCTGGCCCGTGTGGCTGCCACACCAACCAGATTGGCCACACCAGGTCAGAATTTCGTACTTACCATTTCCACAACTCAGTGCCATTTTTTGTCTTGATGTTGTTTCTGTCCGTGAAACTCAACCGATTCGGTGTGTTGGTATTGTACCTACATATACATCCAAAATCTTGTGTTCAAGGGACGAAGCCTCAGCTGAGCCGAAATGAAATACCAAATAACTCGCAAGAATTATGGGTTCTCCACAGCTCCGGACCTGGAGCCTGTTTGGTGCAACCCTTGTGGATCGATATAAGCGTCGTAGGCGTGGCGGGATTCTATCAGAAACCAGGCACCAGCTGCGGAGGTCCGTGCGCATCACACGTGTCTCGGCAAAGATGGTTGATTTTGATGGGCAACTTCTCTCTTTCTCCCACCATCCTCCAGCATCGCGCGCGGCTCAGCCTCACCCTCAACGCCCCGAACTTGCAATAGGCAACAGCCACACAAGTCCCGACTCGCAAATTATCTCTGTGATCAACTTCTTCACTCGGCTATGTCTCAAGAGTCAAATACGTGTCTGGTGGAAGCCCATATCAAGTCAGACAGCGTCACTTCGGCTGTGCCTCAAGGATCCCCCGTGTGCAAGATCATTGCTTCAAGACCTCAATTCCTCGAGCTTCCCTGTTCAAAGCCTCTTTGTGGTGTTGTCCTCTGCCGTTTACGGTCTAGCGGGTGTCTATCTCGAGACTTCAAAGTCAAGAAGCAAGTTTCTCAAGCCTGTCATTCCGCCGTCTGCACGTCCTCTGATCCTGCCGTCCGCACGTCTTCGCGGTCCACTCCCCACTCGCATCCAAATTATGTAAAGGAAAGGACGGTGCGGAGAATGGGAAGGTGTGTTTCTACGTTTCCCTTCATGTGGTTGTACTAACAGTTTGAGTTTCGTTACCCCATACTATTCCGCTGTTCTATTTGGTACATCCCCAGATGCCCCTGCTGCTCCCCGCACTGTCACATGCCCAGTCGCCTTGGTGGCGTTCCATACGTTCCAGGCTCACTGTGGCGACACCCAACAGGAATGTAATCCCCTTTGTGTAGTAGCTCTCCATGAATATATATATTGTTTTGATCATTTTTAATGAGCGCATATAAGTACTGCAGAATTTCGGCCACTACCGCCACATTTGAGTTCTGGCCGAGTTCTGGTGCCAGAAACGATTGTGGCGTTAGGCATGTCATTATGCTGCCAGATGTGATTCTGGCGGTCTGGCGGTCTTGGTTGGTCTGGCGCCAGATCAGCCAGATGGGTTTTGTTTTCCTGATGCTGCTGGATACAGCAAAGACCTACTTGCCTACCCAAGATGACGTGCAGCACGCTATGACAAGTGTTGGCCAGGTGGCGAAGACCTACTTGCCGCAGAGCCTGGCGGCGTATCTCCGTGCGTCTTCTTCTTATTATTGTTAAATACGCCTTATTCAAGTTGTTGCTTGTAGCCTCTGCGTCGTCCTCGAGTCTCGAAACCGATCTCAATCTAGCCCCGTTGCGCCCGCCCTTCCTTGCCGACTTACCTGTGACGGACGACAGCGCGCTGAGGACGCTGAGCACCGAGGCACAGGCTGGCTCGCTGCGTTCCCCGCACGTCGACTCGTCGACTTCCTTCGCCTCTACCTCGGTCTCGACCCCGAGCGCACAGAACGAGGTACCACAAGACCCACCGACTCGCACCCCACTCCCCGCGTTCCCATCCCCCGCCGTATTCGACGACGCGCCAACTGTTACCCAGACCTCTATCAACGACCACAAGTCCGCTCTCGCGCCCGCACCCGTCATCCCACCCCCCGCACTCCCCTCCACGTCCGCCGTGCGCGCCAGCGGGTTCCCGCTGCCCCGCACCTCCTCGCCCCCAAGCCCACGCCCTGGCTCCGCCGACTCCAAGTTCGTCGAGGGCATCCCCAGTCCCATGCCAGCCCCAGCCGCTGCCGAGGACGAGGACGCCCCGCCCCCCGCGCAGAGCGAGGCGAGTCCGGCACCGCTGCCCGTCAACACCCCCGCTGTCCCCGGGTCCGTCAACGGCGGTATTGCCTCACGCGCACCGCAAGGTAAGGTGGAAGGGGAGGATGCGCCGCTGCCTTTGGATGTGTTACCCGCGCTGGAATGGGCTGCTGCGTCGGAGAACACCGAGCCCGCGGCACCTGTGCCTTCCACCGCTCACGACGACTTGGGCGCGGATGAAGATTCGGGCTCGGGCTCGGGCTCGGACGCAGGTGCAGACGCCGCCGCAGGGATGAAGCAGCGCAGGAAGAAGCCGAAACTGCTTCAACGCTTGAAGGATAAGCTTCATGTGGGGCATGCCCATGCATGAGGCAGTGGCTGGGTTTGGGCGTTAGACCTGCGAATTATTATGGTTGTTTTTCTTCCAGGTCGGCTTCGGACTAGCCATGTTATATTAATCTACGCGTCCCAATTAAATTAATTTCCTAAGGAGCTCGAGGCCGCTCCTTTATGCAAGTTTCTTCTATGGGAACCTGCTGCCAAACGCCAGCCAGCTTTTGCGCCGTTCGGTCCAAAAAATTTTTATGCAATGCACGGCCAATCCCTTGCATTACAACAAGCCTTGTAGCGGATGGTCTGCCTCCCTTTACAATTTGATGCTTGTAGTCGATGTATACTAGTGGGTTTCCCGTTCGATTCGGGACGAGGCTATATGCCATTCGTTTCTCTTTTGTTGTGAATGGGGCAGGGTAGCACAGCCAGAGCGTAGGTGCTAGTTCCTAGTTCCAGTCATGCATTTTATACAAATCCAACCTTAACAAAAGTGCATACCGAGCCTTGTAGCGGATGGTCCAGCCCCTATGCCCCGTGCTCTGCTCTTCTAAAATCACCAAGGCAAGGGGACTACCCGTTCGATTCGGGACAAGGCTGTAACCGCGGTCCAATTGCTTGCTTTTTCTCTCAACCCCACTACTAGTATGCAGTGCATTCGCTTGTTTTTCATTGCCGCGATTTAACTCACCACTCAACAGCAGCTTCATATATACAGTTCGAGCTGCAGCCCATTTTAAAGTGTTTTTTGTATTTATCACCACCACTCTTGAGAGTGATCGACCAAAGGCCTTGTAGCGGGTGGTCCTGCCCCCGCACAGTATCACGAATTACACAAGTGGCCACATGGGCTTCCCGTTCGATTCGCGACAGGGCTATGTCCAGCTCTCGGATAAATTTATTTTTGCTTTGTTCTCAGGTGTATGTAGCACGGTGATAGGGTGTGTAACGGGATAAGCATGAAAACACCAGTTTTTATCCGTTTTCAAGTCTATCAGTATGGGAAAGGAGAGGCATTAGATTTGAGAGCGTACACCTCTCCCCGGAGGTGGTAGGCTACGCTGTTGATGACCGAAAGCCAGCGGTTAAACAACTACAAGGGTCGACGACTTAACAAAGGCTCTTACGGGTACTACGTTCTAACTTCTGGTGGGAACTCACTACGCTGGGCTATGGGATGCAGTTCTGCTGTGCCCCTATGCGTCGGAGGTGACCAACGGGGAGCTACAAATCATCGATAGTTGACTGCCTTCGCTGGCGGGAGAACCGAACAGTTGGAAATGATGATGATATCACGATAACAGCAGGACATGGAGTCTAGCCGGAGGATCGTACAATCCTTCCCGCTACTACAACCCACTCCTTAGAAGCCAGCTGAAGGTGTCCCTTCACTGGCACCCATATCCTTATAAACAGTACAAAGCATCAGGACGACCAGTGGGTGTACCAGCCAGCAGCGGCCACAGTGCAAACTGCATATGATAAACACGAAGCTAGCATCTGAACATCACATTATTTGATGGCGGACTAGCAGCTGCAGCTCAGTAGCTGGAAAGCAACACGAAGAGGTTGGGAACCACTTGTTCGTCCCGGACCACACCTCCCGGAAGATAGAGCCCTACACCCGTAGGTCCCATTGCGACTAGAAGACTGAAAGACGACTGGCGGCAGATCAAGTCAACCTCGTGAGTCAGCGGGAGTTAGAAGAAGCGGACTGTGTCCATCACAACCATCAGAAGATGAGCACGCCATAGAGGCTAGGCTCTGGATTCATGTGGAGTAACTCCAGTGGGAGGACAGAATACTCAGGGTTTAGATATCCTTGTGGTATGATTGGCCATCCACCCGTTGGCAGCGCAACACGGTTTGATCCTCTTCAGTTCCTTTCATCTCCTTTAGTGACCTCCTGTTTGTATAAAAGACCGTGCTTGAGCATGTATTAGCCAGTATACTAATGTTGCTGCGACTCACGAAGTCGAGTCGCGACTCGCGAAGTCGACTTGTGAAGAGCTCCGACTCGACTTGACTTGACTTCGTGTGACCAAGTCACTTCAAGTCACTTGAAGTCGACTTGAGTCGATGGAGTCGGAGCTTATTTTTGCATAATGATGAAAACGGGTGTATGGCATGATTTGCATAGTCAGAACATAGTAAAAAAGCTAGAATAATATTCGGAGCATGTTACATGATGATGTTAGGCACTATCCGTCAACTTCCTCCGGCATTTCCAGGTGCGCTGTCTCCAAGAAATCACAACTGTCTGAAATTTCCCTCAGAACAATGTCCCTTTGGTCTTCTGCAGTGGATGCAAGCATGCGAAGCCAGTCCTCTTCGTCATCCGCAACTGGGGCCGACTGCCATTCGGACATGAAGTTTAGCCGTGATTTCTTGTAGTTAAACTTCAACATCTGCAGCGCCTCCATCAACACAGGACTAATGCGGTTACGTCGTTTCGTGTCCGTCTCGGCTGACGAGGAAAACACCCTCTCTGACGGTACGGAGGTAGCCTGGATAGGAGCGTAATCAGCAAAGAGGCGGTAAATTCTTGGCCACATTTGTTGGCCGTGATTCTGGCATAAAACATAAGTCAGTCCAATGCCAAGTCGCGGTTTACAATTTGCAAAATACCGTCCAGTAACCGACCATGTCCGTCGTCTGTCTCGGTGGTATACTACTATTGATGTAGTGACTCATTTCCTCTTCAATGGACTCGTTCGTTCCGGTACCATAGTTCACAGTAGTGAAATCAAGTGACTGTGCGACATTGCGGTACCGCATTGCCGCCCGCGCGATTCCACCTTGCGCAGGGGTAGCTGAGCGTCCGGATCGGGATGGAGGCCGGGATGGAGGGCGTGATTCCACACTCGAGCCTGCAGGAGAGTTGGAGCCAGAGCCCTCGGCATCGGCATTGACTTCATATGATTGAAGCTGTTCAAGATTCAAATCAGCCATCGTAACCGTAACCAGGACAGGATAAACCTTCTCAAGAATCATCCTCCTTGCCTCATCGCGTTCTGCTGCGGACCAGTTCTTTTTGATCCATTCAAAGCGAATGGATGGATTGATAACTATTCATCAGATGTTATTCGGAACCATGTTATATATATTAATGGCGACACTCACACATCGCAATCACGTATGCGTCTGTATCTCCCATACGATTGTAGTACTTGGTTGCAATTGCGAGGCCTGGCTGAATAAATTTCTTGATATTTTCGGTTTGCAAATCAACATCCGCAAGCATGGCCTTCCAAGAGGACATAAAGAGCTCAAATGCGGGGATAGCGCCTGCCAAGATGGGTGTATTCTCCACAGACATGGTCGTTTGAACAGTATGAGGTTGCTAGACAAACAATCAGATGTGGTTCGCAGTAAAGATAAGGCAAACCTGGAGGATTAATTCCATAAGCTCCAAACGGTTCCAGTGTTTAGTTTCCAGTTGGTGACGGAATGATGAACGGGCATCTTTGTTCACAGCCAAAAACTTGATGATGGGCTTAGATTGCGCAATGAGTGTTTCAAGTATCGCCTCAGAATTTAATTAACTCACCTGTTGCAAGTACCGAAGTCGGCGCAGCATGTAAAACACAGAATCCCAACGTGTCCTCACGTCAGGCAGAACAATGACAATCGCCAGAACCACTGTTTGAGGGTCTCCGGTGCTAACCGTCCACTGTGAATCAGTGTTCCCCAGCCGAATGGTTTCTAGGAATTCATCACGGCGTTGACCAGACTTCCGTACAAAAGCAACAGTTTTTCGGGCGCGGCGTATAGGACCCGCTTTCTTGGTGTAACGTGGAGCTCGCATTCCGACTGGCGGACTATCAGAGTCAGAGGTTTCAGTACCCGGTTCGGTTTCCGAGTCGGAGTATGTGGAATCCGCGTCCTCCTTCTCCATGACTTTGATTGTGGCCTGCGAGGATAAATTAATGATGTGCGCAAAACAACGGATATAATTTTTCTTCTCGTCGAAATCAACACCGAATTCGCGCAGCAGAATGGACAAATGCAGCAGCATTGATGCGTTGTTCGAGGCGTTGTCCAAGGTGAAGTGCCCGACCTAGATAAAATTTCATGATCTAATACAGGCGCAAAAATCGGGACTGACTCACCTTGTGTAAGATTTCGGCATTATCGAGGATCACAAATAATATTCGTGCGAGCCGCTGACCACTGTGGGCGCCACGAACACGCCGAAATGCTAGTAGCGCTTGACGCAGAACAATTTGATGATCTCCTCCCCGTGCGCCAAGCCAATGGGCAGTTACAGCGAGGTACGGATGAAGGCCTTTGCTGCTCCAAATGTCTGCGGTAAAACTGATCTTGCCAATTGAGTCCTTCGAATTATGAGTTAATTTGTCTCTGAGTTAAGCATATACTCACGCGCAAGGCAGCTTTTAGCTCAACATAATATGTGATCCAAGCATCGATTATTAGATTGCGGAGCTTTGAGCGATGAGGGATCTCTTTATCATCCAACGAATCTCGCAGAAGAAGCAACAAATCGCGAAATTCTTGGTTTTCGATCAAATTGATGGCCTGAATCAGACTCAGTTCAGTATGTGGGTAAAAGGAAACTGGCTGCACTCACTAGGTCATTCGCAACAAATACCTTGACTAACTGCTCCGTGAAGGCAGCCGTCGAGAAAGGAATCCGTTGTGCTCCTTTAGCACGCTCCTCGGTCCGTTGCTTGCGACGTTCATTCGGAAGCTTGTTGTGTAAACGATGTTTGGTGATAAATTGAACATACTGGTCGGCATGATTTTGGAGGTGGGCTCGACGCGTGGTCAGACTGGAACCAACAGAATAGACCTGTCTGGGGTAGAGTTAGCTACTCAGTAAACTGTATGGAAGACGAAATATATTTGTCACTTACGCGCACACGCGACATTTGAAAGATGCATCCGTCGTACTCTGACCATAAAAATATTTACAATCCGCAGATTTTTCTTGATGCATTTCAGCAAGATCTTCTTCGGAAATCCAGACATATCCTGCTGTGTCGGCAGTACCAAATTGGCGGTTCCGACGGGTCGGTAGAGCCGGAAGCGGAGGCTCTGTGACAGTCGAATCTTGAATGCTGCGAGTCCCGCGGCGCAAAGGCTGAGACGGGCGCGAGGGCCCACGTGGCGGAGATAGTTCCACTTCCTCGTCGTCAGAATTGAGGGAGATGGTTCCGCTTGGAGCAGCAGGTCGCCGACGACCAACGGGAATGGGCGGAAATTCATCCTCTGATCCCGAAGAGTGCTCGGGATCAGAACCCGGATCGCGGTGTCGAGGACCGGGACTGGCCATTGCTGTCTGCTGTGTCAGTTGTGCAGCCAAGGAGTTGGCAACACGTCGAGCCGGGGTCTGGGGTATCCCAGGGTCCTGAGAATGTCCTGCAGTTCCCTAAGTCATCGTTAACGGGGAATTGGAAAAGACCAAAACCAAACCAAGCTTACTGGAAGTTGTGCTGGAAAGCGTGGCTGGTCTACACACTGTTCAATGTGACATGAAAACGATGCGATAAAAACACACCTGAGGCGGCTGTCCTCGGAGCTTGAGAGCTCCGTCTGGGAGGTTCTATTTGTTCATTCGTAAAATGGTTCTGTCGCAAAATCTGGAGCAACATACGGGATACATCAGCAAAGCCTTGATTCACTGGCATAGAGGTGCCAGCGTCCAAATTGGTGGCAGTCGGAGTTGTAGCCTGAGGTGCTGAGCGCCGGGTACGTCCAGGCACTACATCTCGCGCAGCCGGCGCTTGCGGTGCAGATGGTGCTGGGTCGGTGGTTTTGTTTCGTCGAGTCTGTCGAGACATTCTGTTTTCATGGTGAAATGCCCCATGTCCCAGTATTTAAGTCCAGTCGGATTCAGGGATCGATGCTAACCAAGGAAATAATTCCATCCGGAACGAAGTAATATCAAAGCGTTCAACTACGATATGAAATGCCAGCCTGAAAGATCTATGAGTCATGAGGGGGAAATTAATGAAAACCATAAGGTGGAACTGAACATGAAATCTTTGGAGCTAAAAATGAGACTGAACTGAGTATGCTGGATGACTTCGTAGAATTTTGCTGCAAGCTTGCGCGGAACCAATGCGGAATAACACAATAAGCTTGAAATGGCAGCACACAGGGAAGATTTTCAGGTGGCCGCTCAGTGCTTCATATATATCTGTAAGACAGAAAGTGAGTTTATTTTGGCCAAAATGAAATCAGAAGATTCAAGTATCTTGGCAGATCGTAGATGTTTATCCCGGAAGCAACGACAGCAATTCGGCTGCTCTGAGAACTTCTTGCGAACCTCAATGAGTCGTGGGATAACCATGGCGCAGTTGCGAGAGCAGAGTGTCATGCCGAGCTATTGTGCTGCACCAGAATTTCATACATGACCAAAATGAAATCAGAACACTGCACATTGGAGACATTCACTTAGACCATATGCGAACCAGAGATGCAGGCAAAAAGTGATGAATGAAGCACGCAGTTGAGCTGCAGTTTCTCACCGCTGGCGCAGTGTAGGATATTCTGTATTCTTGACTTCATTTCCGTTCGCTCATCGGGTTTCGTCGCAATGGGAGCCAATGAAAGCCTTCATAATGTCTTGGATTCATAATATGATATGAATGTTGGCTGGGACAAGGATGTCATTCCACAGAGTGTTCGAGAAAATAGCCGAGGAAATGAAATGGGAAGCCCATGTCGAATCTGGAGACTGTTCCACCGTATCTGCACGAAACATTCATAATGTACGCATCCACTTAGCGTCCCCTCACTCCCTCGAGCACGAATGAATTTGCCAGTCTCACCATTTCTTTCATTCACTGTCTGCGATAATGCAGTATGTTGCTCCTTGTTTCTGTAGATCATATCTTGCTCATGCCTATTCCCCTTTTCCAGCACAACTGCACGAGATGTATACCGCGCAAAATACCTTTGAACGACTGGCTCCGAAAGGGTCTTGGGTCATATCAACCTCAACCCATGCAGAAATTACTGGCCCTCATTTCAGCTGTTGATTCGAATCTCTTGGACAACATTTTTGTGGTAACACGTGCCGGAAACAGCATTGTCTTCATGAAGGAATATACCGCTCTGGATTTCCATGTAAGTATCTGTCTCCAAATCTCGACACAACCCTGTTTAAATTAAAGCTTGGCAGGCAATGTTTGACTTAGTCCATCATCTTCTTGCCCAACAGGCGGCACGAGAGGCAGCATTCCATGCTTTCAGGCATAGCTTACAAGGGTGGCAAGGTCGCTTCCTTGGCGCTGTTCATTTTACTTGTGATGGCTGGGATGTTGACTCGGACGAGCTTCCCGATCTCGTCGACTGGGATGCATAGCTGAATAAAATCGTATTTGGCCTACAAATTAGGACTCTATATGTCTCCGTAACAGCTCTAGAGCATTTCAGAATTTTCGGAGATAAGACCCGACTCAAGTCGACTTGAAGTCAACTCAAGTCACTTGGACTGACTCGCAAGTCGCATCAAGTCGTTCTCTGTGACTCGACTTGACCGACTTAAGTCGACCTCGTTAAGTCGACTTGGGAGACTTGAGTCTGAGTCGCAGCAACATTACAGTATACTATCTGCCCGGAAATCGGGGTGAATATAGTGGACTCTTGAGATAAAAGACATACTTTTGATATTCAGAAGAGGACCGGACGAAGCAAAGTCTTGAACAGTCCTCAGAAGCACGAGACATAAGTGCCCCTGCTCGAACGAGGTAGCCGCCACGTAACTGCCCCCGTCCTGCAGCTTCCGCCGCCATTGATATAAGTGCCCACATCATCTCTTGTGGTTCAGGAGTGGTCCCCGTCGTTCATAGAAGTGCCCCCATTGCTGTAGTTCCGCCGCCTGTGGTCTGTGTGCTGCCTTTGACGATATAGCTGATAGCGCTATTGGCCCGTGTAAGAGCCCCCGTTGCTGCTCGCCGCCACCTTCAGTGTAACAGCCCCCGTCACTGTACTGCCGCCGCTCTCGATATAAGTGCCCGCATTCCCTAACCAGGAGTCCCCGCCATTCGTGTAATTGCCCCCATAGTCAGCCGCCGCTGCCTTCCGTGTAACTGTCCCCGCGAGTAGTAGCCGCCGCCATCCGGTCGAGACCCACCTTTGGTGTAGCGCCGCCACCTGCAGTAGAAGTGCCCCCGCTCCTAGCCAGAGCCGCTGCCATCTGCGTAACTGTCCCCGCGTTGTCGAGCCGCCGCCAGCCGTGTTCCCGTTGTACCAAGTAAGGCCTGTCTGTTGACGGTCTGCTCTGCAATCACTACCCGTTGGCTCGGTGTCAGCCGTTGTTGAAATTCTGTTTCCCTCAAGAGTCGTCTGGTGGTCATTAGTCTTCCTATTGAACCCCTCGATTCTCTAGCGGCCAGAAGTCCCTGCTCTCGCATAGCAAGTGCCCGAACGGCCCGTTGTTGTTGCTTTTCCACTACAAAGACATTACTTTACTTCCCTTGCACACCCTCTTGAAGGGTGATACGTACCCTACTTCCCCGAACACATTCACAACATTTGGAGTTGGAGTTTGTGATATATTTTGTTGATTTGGATGGTTGGATTGGATTGTGTCTAGTGACTCTGTTCGCTGCGCTCTCTACACGGCTACACCCAAGTGCACCGTTTCAACGGATACGAGATTGCAATTGCCGCTCCAACCACGTGGAATCAAGCAGATGGAGGAGGTGTCAGCGCGCCCCGACGCGGACCTGCCTTTGTTCATTGACTGATCATTGTAGAGAATATTCCCATTTCTTTTTCTTTTATTGCAGGCAATTTCTTCCACGGAAACTCCTCAACGTTTAATATTCAGCCATGCTCAGGAAAGGGTGCACTCAAGTATATGGTAGCAGACGGAACTTCATGTCAAGCCGTGATCTTGGCCATTTTCACTCAGGATTTGAGATTTAGAACCAGAAAAATGTGTTTTATAGGCAAAATTTTCGTTTCGAGGGTGGTTATACCGTGGGAAAAAAAACCGCGAAATTTCTGAGCAAAACTTGAAAATTTTTAATACCCCTAGATAGCTCCCATCTTCGCCTTTTTCTTCCATTCCTCGCTCGCAGCCTCCAATTCCATCGCCCGGACTCCACGGTGACCACGGTATTTTTTGACTGCAAACTCGGCGATCACTCCAGTAGCTCCAAGGCGGTAAACGCTCGCATATCGGTCAGCGCGTCGAAAGAACCGTCGAATTGTTGGCAATGGGCACAGGCGAAGAACCTCTGCAACGAGGTTTTTGGCCTTCTGCCATGTCCCGTTCGATCGTTCCCGGAACCACCGTTTGATCCAAGCCCAGAAGTATTCAATGGGATTCATCTCAGGGTGAAATTTGGGAAGGAAATGGCAGACCATGCCCGGCGTCCCTTCAATGAGCTTCAACCAAATGAGTTTAACTCATGTGGCACAATATAGAAAACTCACGAGCTCCAATTGCGACTTCTGGCCCGCAAAATCAGGCTGCAGAGACAGCAGGCGCCGCATGCAACAGTCAACCGGCCGCTCGTCTTCTTCGTCCGTGTCGTTACCGTCATCGCCGTACATGTCAGTCTCTTCATCAGCAGTAGCGCCATCAAGATGTGGCTTGCGGGACTTCGAGGCCTTGCACGCTTTGCAATCCCCGATCAAAGTCTTGCCATTGTTGTCCTTGGTATACCCTCGTTCGGCTAGAATTATCTTCATACCTTTAGGCTGGCCTTCAAATTCCTTGTGCGGGTGATTTCCGGGAAGATTCTTGTCAAATGTCATCTTCTGAATCTCACCGCCATGCCCGTGGGGATTGTCGGCCGGAATAACAGTTTCCCGCATTTCCGGGACCTTTCCGCCCGGCTTGACATTCATTTTCGACGCCGTTAATGCATCCTTTGCTAAACTCCCGTGGGCCGATGAATTGTCGAACACCCAATGAATGATTGCTTTGGGAAACATGCAGCGTGCGATAAGAATGGCTTTGACAAGCTATCGAAATTCGGTGAGACTTGGCGCTCTGAAATATAGAATCCAACTCACCTGCGCGATCATTTGCTCCATATTCCAATATGCATCGCCGCCGGGTTTGTTGTCAGGATAGATCACTGTGATCGAGTCCGTAATAGCAAGGCGAAGCTCAGCGACGAGTTTGTCGTTCTCGGCAATCATCTCGTCAGTGAGAGCGAGAAGGCCATACCGTTCACACAGAAAGCCCGAAATCATGATGAGGCGACCACGCCCCTTCTTCTTGAGCATCTGTTCGCCGGGTTTTAGCCAGTAATGATTATTTTCATAATCATTTGAATGGATTGTGGACTCATCGTGCACGATGGTAATGTGCTCCACATCATCGGCACCGAGTTCAGGAAGCACTTCCTGCATATCCGGTTCGGCGTAGGTGGCCCTAAACTTTTCCATTGCCTCGAGCTCGGCAAGGTAAGCCTTACGACGCTTCTTGACGTCCTTGCGCTCATGGCCGTCCCAGTAAACGCCTTTCGTATGATGCTTGCGACGGTAACCCAGTTTCCAGAGCCACCGTTGACAGGTGCGGACCGAGATTGTCTTCTTCTTTCCAGAGAGCGAAGGAAGGAGAGTTTCGTTGACATGTCGCTGAAGAAGCTTTGGATTGACCTGATGAAACGGCAGGAATAAGTATTCTGTCAAGCAAAGGCTTTATGTTTAACCACCGTTCCAACTTCGAGCGTTCTAAGCCATCGTTGAAGACCCATATAAAATCCTTCATCGTTCAGAAGGCCCTTCTGCAGCTTTTGTTGGCCTTGGTGGCTTGGTTTTAAGGATCCATTGGCCTCGAAAAATCGAGCCTGAGCAGCGATCACGCGCTGGAAAGCTGGCCCACGTCCGTGGTTTTTCGCGATGCGTAATGCGGCCCGAAGTCGCCCCATACGCGGCATCCACCGATAAAAGTCCACAAGAGCTGCAAAGAGCACGGTGGAGCGATAGTCCTGGTTTTTGCGTGCCAACTTGAGGCTGTCTGACGCCAAAGCACCAAGACTCGCGGGATCCAAAGGAGCAGCATCCTCGAGCACCTCAATCCACTCGGGAATATTGTCTGCAACGACAATCGAATTAACGGCTTCATCACCATGCTCGAGCCGCGCCTCCTTCTCAAGCTCCTCTGGAGATATTTCGGGCTCTTCTTCAATATCTGAATCTGCGGGAGATATCGCCTCGTCTTTGTTCTCACCGGGAACAGATGAAGACGCCGAGGATGAAGCCTGACTTCCGTCAGGCTTAGACCGTTTCTCAGGAGGCTGGGAAGATGTGTCTATTGGGGGGGATATTTCGAGAACATCGTCGTCAGAGACAGATATGGCGCGGGAACGTTTGGGAAGAGCTTTCGCAAACATGCTGGTAATGCTTGTCTGCTTCGATTTTGCGTCCGAGGTGCCCGTAGACCCTTGCGCTCTGATCGCGGCAAGTTGGCGCTCAAGTTCGGTTGCAGAAATTCTGAGTTTTCCGCTCTCGAAGTCGTCCTTAAGCTTCTTGCATTTTTGCTGGATCATGCGTGGGGCCAGACCACCAACACCATAGGGCCCTCTGTGCTTTCCTGATAGACCTGAATTATTTTCCAAATATATATTCCAATCCCAATGGCGCACCCTGCTGATTATTTATTGCCCCCCCCAATTGATGCTCTGCACTGCGCATCTCAGTCGCGCGCCGTTTGGCCTCGGCATTTGCTCGTTTCTGATCATTCCGTGACATCCTTTCGTCATATGTCCTTGGAGTAGGCAGACTCTCCCATGGTTGTGGCTCAGTGTCTCCTTCCTCCCAATCAGATTCCCATGCCGTTTCGTCATCAGTGCCGGTGGCACTGGCATCGGATGAATCGCTGTCAGGCATCGCGTGGGATGATAAGAAGGTTCCGTCAGCAGCGCGCGCCCCGTGGGATGGGTTTTTAGGCTTCCTGGGCATGCTCGACGATGGTGGATGTCGCGACGGCGGTTTTGATGGCGCAGTACAGCCACCGGCTGACCGGTCCGCTGTCAAAACCGCGAAATCCGAAGTCAGAAAAACCAATTTCATAGTTTTCAACTTTTGCCCCGGGGAAACTCTAAAAGACCTTCCTGCGATGCTTTTCGCACATTTGAATTGAAAATTAACGAAACATTGAATGACTAGTAGTGATTTCCAAATCGGGCCTTCGGACTTGTCACGAAGTTCCGTCCGCTACCATACCAACAAAATCATTGTAGCAGATGGTCCGCGCCCCAGCCCAGCCAATTAGTGTCGTTTAGCACTTGCATATAATATTATTTCGCCTATTTTTCTCTTTTCTTCCAAGTCGTCTCTGGACCAGCCAGGATATGTGTTCTAAATTAATTTCGCTCCCTTCCAGGGGAACTTGCCAAAGCACCGCCCGCAATTTGATCCAAAAAGTCCGTATTCAATTCACAGTTGATCCCCACACCATGCAAGCCTTGTAGCGGATGGTCCGCCCCCATACAGTGTACCCGTGATGGCTGTATTCAGAGTAAACCGTCCCGTTCGATTCCGGACAAGGCTATGGGTTAGGACTTATGGTCATTTTCAATCCTTTTTTCCTCTGAATGAGGCAGGGTGGCACATTTCAGAAAGCCAGCACTTTTTTGATTGATAGGGCGCGCTGATGGCGCATTGACAGCAATTTGATAGCGGACATCGATTTTGATGGCACAGATGGGATGGTAACATGGTATTATTAATAGCGTGCACTTGACGATTGATCACTCAAATAGCTATTGAATAGCTCTTAAATAGTGTTATTGGAGCTACAGTCATCACTGTCCTAAGCCATACTCCTCATAACCCATAACCTGTGAAAACCCATAGCTTTTCACCCAAAACGCTGATGGCTCTCAATTAAAACCCATAACTTTGTGAAACCCCATAACCCATGCATTTTAGACTTGGAACCACATATGTTCCATAAGCCCGAGGGCATATGTGGTTAAATTTCCAAGTTCCCATGGCTTAAAGAGGGGGATCTACTACAGTTTATGGCCTGCAAATCAAAATTTAGGCCAATGGACACTGATTCTGAACACCTCTCGCTCATCACAAGAAGTTTGAACCACTCCATTCAGGCTGCCTAGGGGTAATTTGCAGACAAACAAATATGGAAGAGCATGGAAACAGTTCAGCCTATCACATGTATAAAACCTTAATTGGTCCACTTCACACATGTGAGTGTTGGAAAGGTGGCGGGGAAATTCCGATAAGGTTCCCACGGTTGCTGAAACCCATACCTCCCATAACCCATAGCTTTTTGGGCTTACCGAGTGGTATAGGTTAAGACAGTGACGACTGTATTAGTTAGGCATGATTAGCCTGTGCTCGCGATATTACAGAACAACCACTTCTTAGAAGTGGATATGTGCTATATATCCACCTTATTACAGGGGATACTAGGGCAGTATAGGTGTGTTTTGATTCAAATACTATGTAAGTATCATCCTATGGGGGTAATAGGGTTGCAACATTACTGCTGAAATTGAGAAATTTACACACCTTATCCAGCTGGAAAATAAAACAGCTTCCCGAATTACCCAACGTCTTCACTGGCCCAAAATTGGACAAGGTACCAGTGCGGTGAAGGACACAGGTCTCCCGCCTGTTGAAAAATCACACCACTTGCCTTGGGACCAAACACACAGCCTTCGGAGCTGCAGGAATCAAACACAAACTTTGGAACAGCCAGATGAAAAATACACAACATTGGCTCAAAATTTTTGTCAAATGCTATTATGTTCATGCCATCAGCTGGTGGGGTGTCGACGGATGCCGCAAGGCTGGCATTGCTCTTGATCTGAAGTTGGACTGGGGCAAACAACAACGCACTTGGAAACCGAGTGCGTTACACGCACTCAGCCCGTAGTGTGTCAGTGGATGTGACAAAGGTTTGAAAGACCTTTGTGGCATCTTTGTTTTTTCTTTGACTCACCCCCATAAACAAAGGTGCCTCAAAGGTCTTTCAAACCTTTGCCTTGTCGACTGACGCACTATGGGCCGAGTGTGTGTAACGCACTCGACTTCCAAGTGTGTTGTCATTTGCCCTCGGTGGTTCTACTATTTTAGCCCCTGATGTGGGAATTTTGTTGATTTCGAGCCCTATCCCTCTAGAAAAAATCTGAGATATTTGTACATGCCATACCTATCCGTGGACCAGATTTGAGAAGATTAGCCTGTCTGCAGTGGGGGAAAGAAATGAAAAGGACGATGTTGTGACAGTTTGTGACACTGCCAAAACCCCTGCCAAAATTGATTCCACATCTGGTTCCAACATCGGAAGGTTTACATCTCTTGTCTTTCATCTCTAATAAATCTGGAAATATTCAAGGGGACAGGAAAGAAATTAATGCACCTGAATCCGGCTGCCGAGGGTAATCCGACCAGGATATATGAAAATATGGTACGCAACCATAACTAGGGACACATGGGGGGCTAAAATAGTAACGAAGATTAAAGGTCCTCGTCGGATAAATCAGAGCCATATTCTGAGTCAAATTACATATGAGCCGAACCCACACATCCATTTGACAATTTCAGTCAAATATATGTACCATAACACTCAAATCTTGTGGCTCAGAGCCGAAGAGGCCGTTTGCGAAATTCAAGCTCTGACAACAGATCACTGAGCAGCACTGACCAGCTGTGCATTTTCATTTTTCAAGGGTATGTAGTTCTTCTTGGATCAAAGGTGGCACAGTGTATTTCTTTTGTATGTGTGTGTGTGTAAAAGATGGGTATGGGGGTAATACTGTTGCAATATTATTGCAAAAATCAACAAAAGCACACACCTTCTGGAAGAGGAAAACCACACAGTTTTCCAAGTCACACAACTAGTTTACAAACCAGTTAGTGCAATAACAATTCTCTAATTAAAAAATCTGCAAATCTGGCTCTATCACCCTCTTCAAGTGGTATCAGAGTCACCCCTCCCAAATTTGCAAGGATTTTAGTTGAAGACTGGGGGAGGTATTGTGGTCTAAACCTTGGAGACCATTTGGTACAATAACAATTCCCTCATTGAAAAATCGGCAAATCTGGCTCTGTCACTCCCTTCATATGATATCAGAGTCACCCCTCCCAAATTTCTAGCTTCTTTGGACTCGGCATGCTACTGTAGAACATTTTAGGCTCCAACCAGGACCCCATGTCATCTGGTGGAAATAAAATATTATTTGGGAAATCTGGCTCTTTCACTAATTGCATTGTAATTATTCCAAAAGAATGACCCATACAATGTGGTAATCTGACCCGAAATGAGGGAGATATGAGGGAATTGGTTTCGGATTCCAAAATGTGTTCAAATCAGGAAATTTTTCGTCGTGCCTTCGGTTCCGACATTAGCTGTAATCTGCATTTTACCAGCTTCACGGCAGGGTTCTACTCAAAAACACCCAATTTTACTCACGCAAATAGATGTAATTGTTCCGAGGGGTTCTTCGGACATGAGACTCATCTTGGGGGAAATATGGATAATTCTATTTGGCAACCCCGAGCTTTTGAGGGGGCTGCCAAGTAGCAACTCAGTGATTTTTAAAGTTTAATATGATATTGGTTGATGGCGGCGGCGGCGGGGTGGGGTGGGAAGTGATTATTTACTTCGTGGCCACAAAATGAGGACAGAAAAAATTGCTGAAAGGCTTGCTGAGGCAGGGATACATCTCAAAGCAACAATTAGATTTTTTGTGAGGTAGCTGGGGCGCAAAATCGAGGTTTATCAATTTCGGGGCAAACAGGTCCATCAAACGGACAAAAGTCCACCAAAAAGGGCCAAAAAATGCATTTATGTATATGGGCACTAATTTTGGTGACCCATACAAAATAGTCATGGTCTTCACGTATCTCAGGTGTACAGTTTCAGTGAGTCATTTGCATCCATTTGATGATTTGGGATGCGCCGGCCGCCGAACATCAAAGTTGTTACTTTTGCATTATTCATGCAAGACTACATTTACATTTACATGACATTCTCCGCACCATGATACTCCACATTGATGAAATCAACCAAGGAGTTTGGGATTATCTCAAACCTTATGGAGGATCTGATCAATAGCCTTGGACAGCTCCCGCACTTCAGTAGCCCTGCCCAACTTCTGGTACACGGAAACCAATTCCGTCATAATCCACACGTTTTCAAGATGGTCCTTGCCTAGAACTTCCTTCTGTTTCTCCATGACAAAAGTCCCAAGCTTTGCTGCTTTTTTCAATTGCCCCAAGCAGTTGTAAGTGTTGACCATGTGAGATTTGGTCAACAGGGTTGTAGCATGGTCCTCCCCAAGCACTCTTGTTTGCTTCTTCATCACCAAGACCCCAAGCTTCTTTGCTTCTTTCAATTTTCCTAATAGGTTGTAGATATCCACCAATTGGCCCATAGACATTAGTGTGTGAGGGTGGTCATCTCCCAGCAGTTGTGTGCGCCGTTTCATCACCAGAATACCAAGTTCTTCTGCTTGCTTCAATTGCCCTAATTCAGTGTAGCTCTCGGCTAGATTGGCGATAGCCCGCAGAGTGCGAGGATGATCCACTCCCAAGACTTGCTTCTGCTTCTCGACAACCACCACCCCAAGCTCGGCTGCCTCTTTGAATTGCTTCAAGTTATTGTATGTCATGGCCAAGTTCCCAATGGTTATCAGTGTGTCAGAGTGGTCCTCTCCCAAGACCAGCTTATGCTTCTTCATTGCAGCTACCCCGACTTCTTCTGCCTCTTTGAACTTCGCCGAGCGGCTGTAAGTGTCGGCCAATAAACCCATGGTCCACAGGGTGGCAGGGTGATCTTCTCCCAGGACTTCCTTTTGCTTCTTGAACACTTCCAACCCAAGTTCTTCTGCGCGCTTCAATTGGCCACATTCAGTGTAAGCACGGACCAACTTGGCCATGATCTTGAGGCTCTCCGGATGGTTGTCCCCTAAGATTAATCTGTTTTCCAGCAAATTGAGATTCAACTTCGCAAGCTCTGGATTTGAGAACAACGTAGGGTCTTGATTGGTTTTATCATCACTCCTCTCAGTCTCTGTCCCATTCTCATGTGCAGACTGTTCGGGTAGGTTCTCCACAAGTTGTGATATCACATCCACAATCAGATCATGGATTTGCCCTGTGGATGGCCGTGCCTTTGGGTCCTGAAGCCAACATTGTTCTGCCAAGGTCCAGAGAGGATCACTGAGTTTGGGGACATCATCATGATCTGGGCGCTCCGGTCTAATTCCCAGTCGGAATACCAGCTCAATGAAATCTGTGTGTGCAATTCCACTCAGGGGATTGTCACCAGTATAAAGCTGGTTGTTGAATTGTCAACACAGAATATTGGATAGGAGAGATCTTTACCTCATATAGTGTCATTCCAAATGCATAGATATCCGATGGGATTTTAGGCAGTGCGCCAGCCAAGAGCTCAGGAGCCATCCAATTGCGGCTGCCTCCCATGTTATTTGTTATTTGAGCTGTTCGACCAGTGATATCGGCCTTGACTCGAGAAAGCCCAAAATCACACAAAAGTGACCTTCCAGAATCTTCAACAAGGATATTTATCTGAATTGCCGGTATTAGAGAACAATGTCAAAGGATGCTTTACTGACCCCTTTTATATCACCATGGCAAATCTTCCGTGAATGCAAGTATTGCATGCCGCGAGATACGTCCCGGAGCTAGTCATGTCATGAAGGTATAATTTTTGAGTGATTAAACACTCACAATATAGACTGGATCATATCCTGGACACTCCTGCAGAAATTGTCGGGCGTTAGTCCGAATGTATGGCATCACGAGGAATGGTGTGTTATCCAAAGTATTGGCACCCAGAAACTGAAGAACATTAGGGTGGCGCAGAGTGAGCCAGATCTGGAAGACAAAATCGGTACAGCCTGACATGTAGTTTAGATTGGGCACCAACATCAATTTCTTGCTGTAGGAGCTGCACATTAGACAACCTGTCAGACCAACACTGACATTTGCTCGTCCTACACTTACTACAAGACTTGGAGTAACAGCTGCCATGTTCTGCAGTACTTTGATGGCGACATCTGTTCGATTCCAAGTCCCCCGATAGACCGTGCCGCTGCGTAATTGTGAGAAAACTGTGATATTCAAGCAACCAGAGCGCACAATCCCCCGGCCCCGATTTCCGGCCCATACTCAACCTCAAAAGAGGTGATCATCCAGTCCTCTAACTTCAACTGCCGGCCACTCATTGAAGTCAAATATTGGAGTGTATGTGAATAAAATGTTCGTTCAGGATCGTTGAGGTGCTCGCCATCCAGCCGCCTCTGAATACAAGCCATCATGGCAATCATACTGTTTTGGTTAATCTCTGAGGGTAGATAACAAATCCGACTTGACAAGGACAACAAAGCGCACGAACCAAGTGTTTTTCGCAGCTGCACCTGATTCTGCCCAAGGTTTTTCAATTGAGTGTTCAAGACCTTGGTGTCCTCATTCCGCGCCTTCTCGTTCTTTCCCATCATGGTTTGAATACTTAGCAGTCCTGATATCTGTTGAAAATGAGGCCAGTCAGAGTTGCCCGTGTCTACAGTAGCAGCGGCAGCAATTGGTGCTCACCTGAAAGGCATTGACAATGATTCCAATGCGGCGATAGAATACCTCTATGCTGGCAACTCGAGAATCCATCTTCAAGAGGGACTTGAAAAAACCCCTGGCTTGCTCCTTGTCCACGAACCGGTGAATGTCTTCAAGTAGGCTATTGTAGAACCTCAGTCAGATTCCAAATTAGTGAGATAACCTCCCTACGTCTGCAAATCTGTGAGCTGCTCTTTGCACTCGGCAACAATCAGCCTTGATCCCTTGAACTCGGAGTTCAATGTGGCCAACAGCTGGCCAGCAGCTTTGGCCAGCCCTTCGAGTTGTTTCCTGCTGGCCTGGAGTGTCTGAATTGAAGACACAATAAATTTGAGCAACGTGAATGCAGCAGAGAGCCCAGGAACGGGGTTTGTCCCGAGCACCAGATGTAAGGCAGTTTCAAGAGACATGGTGGGAGGGAGGATGGCTGGCCAATGGGTTATCGGGGGCTGGCATCGAGAAACTGTCAGGAACAAGTCAGGAGTGATCTATGCCCACGCGCGACATTATTGCGGCTATTCCTGGCTTTCTTCGTTGCCGGTTCATCAGGAAAATCTATTTCAGCTGGTGCAAGCTGGAACACCCGGTTTTGCTTGCGCATGTTGACGCCAGCACCCCAGCCCAGGCCAGAATCTGTAGCCTCACAGAATTTAATGTGTTCCCAGAATTTGAATTCACACCTTGTGCGGATCTGAATTCGGTAGGCGATCTCATTTGCATGATGATCTATGTACTGGTTTACATGGAAGGTTTTGAAGGCGTCAAGCCAATGATAATATTGGAAATTAGCTGGGATATGGGCAGAACCAGGGACGGGAATCAGATGGGTGCCACAGAGCTAGATGGACACCGGTGTTTAGGCGTGATCTCCCCTTCATGTATCAAGATGGCAATGATGACGGGTCCGATGACATGGATGTAGAGGAGGAGGACGACGACGATATCAAGGCGAAGATAGCCGCTTACGCAGAGTCGCTACGAAAAGAAGCAGCCAAAAAACAGCCGGCGACGCACAATAAGCCCAAGAAGAAAGTAA
Organism: Mycena galopus ATCC 62051; assembly: GCA_014925785.1. Classification (NCBI taxonomy): domain Eukaryota; kingdom Fungi; phylum Basidiomycota; class Agaricomycetes; order Agaricales; family Mycenaceae; genus Mycena; species Mycena galopus. The sequence goes on from WIQG01000350.1 coordinate 76,883, forward strand.
GACGCTGTTCTTGAATCTGCTGTGGCTCAATTATTTGCAGGGAGAACTTCGCGCTGACATCGAGGTCGAAAGCGGAGGCAAAGGGCGGACATCGATACCACCCCGTATGTTGCCAAAGTCAGAATCTGTTCTAAGTTGAACTTCTAACCTGTCAATATGAGGGTGCCGTCCGCCAAGAAGCCCAAGGCTGCAGTGGGCGGCCCGGGCCTCAAGGCAAACTGGCAGAAGGAGTTGGGACTGCCCAAGGCAGTGAAGAAGTCAACAACGGATTGGTGTCGATCCATCTCGCGTGCCTCGCCGTTTACCTTGGTTACCAGTCACAGCAATCCCACTGCACCCACGTCGGGGGACGAGGGTATTCCCGGAGAGTTTGCTCCGATCATCATGCCACGCATGTAAGCAGATGGGGCCCGGATGGGCATTATCTTGAAGAAGATCACCATCGACCTCGACGTGAACGGCAAGGCCAAGAAGCAGCCTAAGCCCAGGTACAACAATTCTGACCTGCCCTCCCCCGTTGATGACCATGCCAAAGACGTCAAGCACTTCCAGAACGCCGCGGTCCCGATATCGTTGACTGGGCGTCCCTCTCCCAGGTGCGCTCGATGGAAAGGGAACGGACCAGAAACTCCACGACGGGAAGGAAAGGACTGGGAAGAAATACGTACGAGCGCGATGAAAAAAACGGGAACCAGAAAGCAGACGATGGCCGGAATGATATACAGAATCCGCCCCCAAACGCCTCCCCCTCCAGTTGCGGCCCGGGTGCTTCACTGCTAATCCTAGTTCTAGTCCGAAGTGCTCTATAGTCGAGCCGAGCCGAGCCGCCAGGGGCATTGCACCCTACTCGTGCGCAGACTATCGGCGCAGAAGCGGAAATACACCTCCCTCCCACTTCGTGCATCGCGGCAAGAACGAGAACGAGAACCAGATGTAGGTAGAGGCGGAGACACCGCCCCCGAAAAGACACGAGATGAGACTGGCACCTACTCCCTTTCCCAGTTTCAGTCTCACTTCGGCATCTGCTTCGGAATCGGGCGCGCACCAGGATAGAAGGAAAGGAAGGAAGGAAAAAAGCACCGCACGACCCACTCCCTCTTTTTCCTGCACGATCCTCTTCGTCCCGAGCACGACGTCGCGGATGGAAAGAAAGAGAAGGACCAAAGACGACGGCGGAAGCACGGGATACACTCACTGCCACTGCCAAATTGTTTTTTCGAACAACGCATTACGCATTGCCTCAGAGAGAAAGCGGCGATTGAGACTTCCGAAGTCCCGCCTCAAGGGCGCGCGCAATGACCCAGTCGCTTGCCTTTCATGACTCGCGCGCGTCGTCTTGGTCGTCCCCGCAGAGTCTGAAGTAAAAAGGGATCGAGGAGACGTCGTCACCTGAGTCTGCGCGCGCCAACGGGGACCTTCCAATTGAGTGCGAGTGGCGCTCATTGCTCTCGTCCCGGCACCCCATGATTGCGGATGCCCTCCACCTCGCCGCACGCTGGTAGCTCCATCCACCCCGTCTGGTTCGGCTCTGACTCGGCTGCCTCGTCCCGATCGCACCCACTCGTCCTCCTCCACAAATACAAAAGATGTTCTCCCCCCAAAAAAAGAACATTATCCAAAAGGAAGAACAAAGAGACGCACCTCAGCGATCGCGGTCCAATTCTCCGCCCACAATTTCCCCACGAGGTCCGCCTCGGTCTTACCTCTCTGTGCAAAGTACTTCCGGAGCCACGCCTCGCCCGCTTCTGAGGGGCTGACGCTCTGCCCTAGTGGACGCGTTCATTAGACCTAGTAGAACTTGAATTGCGACGGGATATTGTGAAGGTGAAGTACCTGGAGTCGGACCGATGGAGTGCTTGGACGCGACGAGGAGTTTGGTAGGGGTGAGCGCGGCGATGAAGATAATGCAGCCGTTGGACTTGAGGGAGAGCGTGTAGGGGGCGCGGTGTGTGTGGCGAGAGCGTTTCCCACTGCGTGCGCGCGTCAATTGGCATTGAAATAAATCAAGTTGGAGCACGCACCGTCGTCCACGACTTCCCTGATTGAAGAACTGGTCGCACCCCCTCGCTACAATCCTATACTCCTACTTCCCTCCCTCGCCTTTGCCTTGTGCCGCTGATGCAGATTTCCGCAGCTCGACCATAAAGATCCCCCTCGCGAGCGTCGGGAACGGCGACGACACATCATAGTACTTGAACTCATCCATCTTCCAGCTCCGCACCTTAATGTCCGGATCCACGGGCGCCACGTACACGGAGCTCTTGATCGGCTTGGGCTTCGCGGCGGAGACGGCGTGCAGGGAGGCGATCAGGGCCGAGTCGGGCGGGACGACGAGGCGCGGGCGACGTTGATTCCGCTTGTAGAACCATTTTGGAAAGTAGGTAGAGACGAGAGGCCCGTACCAGCGCGTTTATAGCGAACGAGTGATTGGAAGCAAGGGGCTCCGGAGATAAGAAATTTCCTAATATGGGGGAGGGGGGGGGGTCCCTCTGGGTCGTGAAAAACAAAATTCTTACCAAATTTTGTAACTCGAGTTCGGGCATTTTCCAGCTAGAATTTGTGTTTTGAACATATTTCATTTTTTTTTCCGACGATGGAAGTATCTAAGATGAGTTCGCGTTGTGTGGCACTGTTGATTTGAGGGGATATAGCTGTCAGATCAAATTTTCAATTCAATCCCCACCAAATCCCCATGTCGCCAGCCATGGAGATGTTGAAGAAGCCCTCCGGCTTAAAAAAGCACCTGTCAACCGTGAGTCTTTTCCTGTACCCCTATCTCCGACCATGTACTCACGCCGTAACCGTTTTCCCTCTCATCACGGCGTTCTAGCGAGCGACGAAGCAAATGACTCGGAGCCTAAGCCTGGTCCAGAGCATGACCCCACTCTATGTGCTAGTTCCGCATTGAAGGCGTGCCTCTGGATATTCGAAAAGGCGGGGTTTGCCAACCATGCGGAAATTCCAAAAAGCGAAGATAGAAAGTTGATAGAAAGTACTTGCGCTCAGTTATTGTATTGTCGTGTCAACTGGCTCTCAAAAAATTCTGCTATCAGGATATCACCCCATTGAGCATTTGGTAAATATTCTATGTAACCTGTGGTGCAACAGTACTCGGAATAGTTGGATCGCTTGCTGCCGATGTCGTGCCGATGCTTTGATGGCTTCCCAAAATGGGAATTTCCTTTTCTGGGGGGGGTGGGTGGTCCTCGATTTCGCTGAAAAACGAAATTCGAGGTGTAGTGTGATTTTCGGGGATCGGTTCCCCCTTGATTGGAAGTGACTCGAAGTGTCAGCCGCCTCGGAGATGGTGGGAGTCAGAGAACGATCGTGTGGTCGGTAGCGCGCTGACTGCTAGTGATTTCAACGACGTCTTGGGTCACAGCGATATGGCACAGAGTACAAGAAAGAAAAGTGTTTGATCAGGCTGAGAAAGCAAAGACATCCTTGATAGGCGCCTGGGCCCTTGATGGCGGATCAAGCAAATCAGGATAATAGATAGGATGCGCAAAAGCCGCATGGGCCGCATGCGGCTTCATGCGGCTTGGTGCATTGCGCAAAGCCGCGGCAGCAAAGTCATGCTGGGAGGAGTTTAACAGCATCTTTATCAATATAATCCATGAAATTGAGGTACCAGCAGCATCCGGTTTATGCTAGTGTGTGGGAACTCGGAGGTAGTCGCATCAATCCATTGCCGCATGTGTGATATCATCGCACAGTGTTTTGGTTTAGGTGGAGTGATGCTGTCACACTACAGCATTTGCCACGCATGTTTCCGAACGGATCAAACAAATACTTGAATAATATGTCGAGGTGCAGGGGTGGGCACGAGAATAGATGCTTTTCAGGTATAGTAGTGCTATTCAACAGATAAAAAACAAAAAATGCTGCGCGGCTTTGCGCAAGTGCCAAAAGCCGCGTGCGGCTCCTGCGCATCCTATCTAATGTTCAACCTTAAGCTTCGGCTACTGATAGCTTTACTTCTCCCACAGAGGCTGCTTGTATGAATTATATTTCACCCAAATACCGTTTAGATGGCAATTTCCTATGTACGGGCCGCAAAAGTTTGTGTTTCCGCGAAATCACCAAAATCAGCATCGGCGCGACAGCGGGCACGGCGCTCCCGTGAAGGCTTGAAGCCTATGGGGTGTAAACTCTGAGCCCTCGCCCGGGGTGTAATGTGTTGAAATAACCCGGCACCACCATTGACTTGGTCGGAAATCCCGGGATGCGGTTCGGACACCAGATATCTTGCTTGGGATTAATATCCGTTTCAGCATTACAGTCTATGTACATCCCGCAGCATCATATTCACTCAACCGAATCCATTGAATCCAAAAATATCTGAATTTTCACTTCCATCCACCGTTCAGGTTATGTATACACTTCCTTTTCAGACAAACGGTAAGCGTTAAAGCCAAAATGAACCCGGTCAATATATTTTTATGTTAATACTCATCATGCAAGCTTTGTAGCGTATGGTCCGCACCTCTGTACAGTGTCCTCGGGTCACCCAATTCAGTAGGTCCCCCGTTCGACTCGGGACAAGGCTATGTGCCTGGATAATTGAGATATTTCTTTTTGCTTTTATCTGTGCTCGCTGGAACTGTGTAACACGCCACGCTTCAAATATTATCTGTGGACACCCAAAATTGAACCACAATGAACACAGGGCGTACCGTATCATGAAAGCCTCATAGCGGATGCTTCGCGCCCACTTACCAACTTCGTCCTCTTCGACAAAAGTGGGTTGCCCGTTCGATTCGGGACAAGGCTATGCCCAGCTGGTGCCGGAATTTCTTTTTGCTTTGCTTTGGTCTTGCTGCAGCTGTGTAACACAGATACGAAGTTGCAATTGTCGCTCCAACCACGGAATTAAATTTCCGCTTCCAATTAAGCAAGCAAGTAAGTAATCACATCGCTCCGCTGGTCACGGTTTTGGTTCGAATATGTACCTCTTATCATCACTATACATATAACTATAGGGGGGTAGACGGCAAAGGCGACCAACCCAACAAATTCAAACCAAGTGCTCAACCGAAATCCGGAAAGCCTTGTGGTGGATACAGTGTTCACACGCGTACGCGCCATGTGTTCTTGTGGTGGAAGTTGTGTGAAGCGGACCATCCGCGACCGAGTCGTTGTATATATCCCTTGAACTTCGCCTGACTCGCAATAAATTAGACAGGCATGGCATCTCTTCTTCAGAATCGCGCCGGAAGCCTTGAGGGCCTCGAAGCTACTTGGATGTCAGAAAACAAGGGATCTTGCTGTGGTGGTTGAGATTGTTCGCTCAGCTCACTCAAGAGAGCTATCATCAGCGGCACACGGGAAAAAGGGGGCAGCGAACGCTTACGACTCGCCAGGTCCTGCACTGGGAATAATACGAAAACGAGTAATTTCAATTGCCAGCGATCACATGCTAGGACCCAGTACACGGCTATCCCGGAAGTCTTCGGAATTCGATGGGTTTGATGACCGTCGGATTCCAACGGGCCGCTAGTGGTTGCCAATGGTTTGGCGAATCGTCGGATTCCAACGGGCAGGATCCGTTGGATTTCGACGGGCTTTTGATGATCATTTCGGCTGTTGGCAGCGCTAAAAGGAAAGGAAAGAGAACAAAATACAATGCAAACTGCAAGACTCGAACCAGAAACCGCCTGAAAATGAAAAGCCGAACAGAACACAACAAAGCAACTGAGGCATAGTACCGACAAGAGCCATCATATTGATCTCAATATAGGGTGTCATTCGCTCCCGCCCACCTAATGCCTGCTGTGTGCACTCCTCGACGTCGGTCCACTGTCTGCTTCACCAGCAAATCACAGATAAGCTTGTTGGGCCTCTAATTGAGAGGAGCCTTGTTCACTGAGACTTCTACTTGGGTATAACTTCACTATTATTTTTTTCTGGTTGACAGAAAAGGCATGCAGGTGGACATTATTAGAGAACGAGATGCGCGAGGGGCGCATCAAATCATTGACATGGCGCGGTGTCAGTCTGTCAGATGGTGCACGAACATGTGAGTTGATTGAGTCACATGGCATATCTACCGAATTTCAAGAGGAGTGTGCAAGTCCGGTGGGAAGATCACCGAAATTTGATGAGCAAACCCAAAGGATTCCAGTAATCCGACTATTCAAATAACGGCAGTAGTATTTTCTTCGAGCACCAAAAGAAATATCATTGGATTTCGACGGGCATCAATTCCTACCAAATTCCGAAGAATCCCGGGTTCGCCGTGTAGTTCCCAACCTAGAGCTAGCTAAAAATTCTTGAATAAATCCATACGTGGTCCTGAAATATTTCTCCCACCTGCAGTCCCGAGCCCGCTTACAAGCAGTAATCATCCTGCGTGCTCGTGGTGCCACCACAGCCACTCGAGCCAGGCGTATACGGGGATCTGATATATCACAGGTCCCCTGATTAGCGGAGGGAGGTGATATATCAAAACCTCTGATCTACAGGTAAGGCTTGGGTAAGGCTGATATATCAGCTCACCTTGATTTCGCGCGCCCACTGCGCTGGCTCGATTTGCGCGCCCACCGTTGGCCCGCCTGACCGCCTGAATTGATGGCGCGCGGGCGCTCGACCAAATGGGTCGACTTATTGACACATGTTAGATTTACACCGTCCCCATCACTTCCTCCTCCCTCCACTTGCTCCCCTTCGCTCCTGGGGCTCTGCTGGTTCCCTGCTTTCGCCAGGCTATCGTCATTGGTCTACCTCACCCACTTGTCACCTTTCTGTGCCTTCAATCATCCTTTTTGTCGCAGGATGACCGCCACTCACCATATACCTCCCGGCAGTAATTTTTGCATAAAACCTGTTGGTGGCTGCCGGATGCTCTGAAGCTTGGCCTCAAGACTCCTTTGACATCGATCTGGGGCCTCCTCAAGCCGCATTTCCTAAACTCAATATTGCGCTCACAATTCCCGTGTCACCCCCGCTCTTTTTTCTCGCTTCTTGCCGGCTCCGGGCTTTCTCTGGCTCTATTACTCCACCTTCAATATGTGCCATCGAGGCCCTTCCACCTCCCACATTCCTGGAACCATCGGTGTACACGCCAGCACGCTGCGTCCGCTCGCTGCTGCAGCGCTGCATTCAGAGGCGCTTCTAACAGTGCAGAATCACCCATGATAGCATCGGTATCTAAGCCTGTTCTGGACCCAGGCTCGGCCCCTTTCCGTTGCTTCTGCTCGCTCGAGGCTACTTGGTGTTGGTGTACCCTCCTGGATTGACTTCATCCCCGAGCAGCACCGTCCTCGCGCGCGCTGCCCGCGCCTGCGCCACCGCCCCTGTTGAGTATTGTTTGTCTCTTTTCCGTGCGCGATGAGCTACAGCCTGAATACTCCACTATTTGCACACCCACAATGGCTGTTTCTGACACACACTGCGCAGTGCCACCAGCTCCCTCAGCTCCACTGCTGGCTCCTCTGTCCGCCGGCTACAGTTGAGCGCATTCCATACCCGAAATACACTCCCCAGTATTAATAGAATGCCCTGCTTGCCGTCTAATTCACGCTCCCCCCCCCCCCATGTTATCATCATGCCATTACCACACCATTCTCGATGTTACTTCCACTACTTCTACCCCACGGCCGCCAAATGACCATGCTTTCTAGGTGTTCTCGTGTCTGATGAATACCCTCATGTCCTAGCTATATCCCTATTTAAAGTTTTTTTTTCTTTTCATTTTTCCGCTCCGTACTTCAAAATGGCCCTAAATCCGTGTTTATGGAGGACTCCCGAGGATTCTGGACAGTACGACGAATTTCCCCCGATATCCTCGCTATAGGGCATACACCAACTCGATTGTACAGCCGTCGCAACCACTTTCCAGCGGAAATTGCTGCTCCGGTGTGTTAACAAACAGAAACCAAGCGCCTTTAACAATTCCAAGGCGTCTTTGGTTTCTTTCTTCGGGTTCTGATGCTCATGCTAAAGGATTCTGCAAGAGTTTGGGTGGACTTATGAGCTTGGAAATACATTTACAAGAGACTGCTAGCTTCAGAATGGTTGAAAAAATGCGTGTGGATGCTCAACGAACACCAAACATAATGTTCCTTTCCATCTAGCACCCAGTAAGCGCCTGTCGACCAGTGTGAGATATTACCATATACGTCCAGATCTTGTAGATCGATCATGATCGACCCGACCATTTTAGGGAATCGGCCCCTAACGAAATCGTTTCTGACGCTATAACCAGGCTCGAAGACGTTAAATTGAAAGTCTTTGGCACCCATTTCTAAATACTGACCCTTGCGTATCTTCCTACATAATTTGGAAGCAATATTCAATTTATTCCGTATGCAGGTAACCAAATGACTCAATTGCATGAAGCCAGTCAATACTGGCTCCTGAAAGATACAACTATCCCCAACTTTGGGTATCGAGTAGGGATCAAGATGCTGAATGATATTTTGCTCCTTGTTTGGCCCTCCAGCCCTATGGAAGGTGTGAACTGGGCATAACTATGTCAGAATGTCAAGGCTCATTCTGGGTCTATTTCGACCGAGGTAGGTCCAGGAAATCAGATTCTACATCAAATTTACTATGTGAACAACATATTTCAAAATTGGGCCACATTATATTTCACGACTTTTCACCATATTTCGAAGTTCGGGGGATTAGGAGGACGTACTAGGCCATCTTAGACCACCAAAAAGGCAGGCATACCATCTTGGACCAGGATTCTTCCATTTGAACTTGGGTTTCTTAAACTGAAACGGCGTAGTTCTTGAAAACTTTCAAAAATCATCAGGTCGAACTTTGGTTTTTGGCCTGAAAACTCAATGAATCTTAGAGCGGTTCGCATCTGCCCCGACTATTTTCATTTCATTTGGCAGCGGTGCCGCAATTTTGACCAATGTTGTTCGTACACTATATACATAGTCTATGAGCATTTTTTCCGATTTCTCGATGATTTCGGGATGTCTGTATGGAAGAAACAAGGTTTGGGGGCGATATTTTGGCAGGAAGGAGAATTAAATCATGGATATAATATTCCTGCCGGAATGGATTCCTCTGAATCTTCGACCGAGAGTGCCCATATATTTCTCCCTCCTTCAGAGCATAACCATCACTAATTCCTTGCAGCAAGAGATGCACAGAGCTCAAAGTTTTTTCATGTTCGGGAGATTCCGACAACGGCCCGCTGCCCCGAGCCAATGGAATCAAACCATCAAAATGGGCGCTTGTTAACGAAGATTAGGCGCCGCTCCCAGAAATGCATTGGGAGGTCTACTCACGCTGTATTCCTCCTCCCAAGCAATCAAAAACCAATCTACGACCTCTTTGAAGCTCTGCGGAGCCAATTTATCTCGTTTCCCTACTGATATAGGCCCTTCCTTTCCGCACACCAACAGTACCTACATTTCGGCGCTTCCATGTCCAAATTCCTGATATTGGCGAGGATTTCCGGTCAAGAGGTATGAAATAGACTTATAAACAGTTATCCCTCTTCAGTCAGTCAACAACTCGGAGGATCTGCTGAAAAAATATGAAGTACTGTGTTCCTTTCCATATTGGGAGGCCCGGGAACTTCAAGTGATACCACTTCCGCAATGTCTATATTCCTCCATTTTAAAGGCTCAGACAAGTTGGAGAACTGCTATAAAGACATCCATACCTTGAAAATGTCCACAAAGCATGTGTGGTGATTTCAGCAACAGAAACATTAAGTTCCTTTCCACAGATGAGCTCCGGCGAATGGTACTGCACCATAACGTGCTATATGGACGGACTTTTTCACTCTTTACAGTGTAGATGGACTTTCCAAGGCGATCGCTCTTCTCATAACTTTTAAAGGAGAGTGTGGCTACCTACCGGACACAAACCTTTTGTTCCTTTCCGCGCCGTGCACTATTAATTCCGATCTGCCGCGTTAAAAATGGTTGTATGGTTGGGTGGGAGGGTAGGTGGGCAGACGTGAAAGGTGCGGGAAAAGAAACTATACAGCTCAGAATATTGAAAAGGTGGCAGCGAGCGCCGGACGAACGTGTTCATGATGTTCCTTTCCACAGTGTGACCAGGTCCTGTGACTATCGTGATTTCGAATTCCTTGCCAGCCACCACCACCATCGTTGGCCCCATACATCTCTGAAGATTCCTCACTCGCTCAATGACCCACCTATGTGATACATGACTATTTTAACCCTCGCTTCCCTTCTTCAGTGTGTCTTTCCACCCGACTAACATCCCGCAACTGTCACTTTTACTAGCGCCATCTCCCGTCTCGTAGACTCACAACGAGTCGTCCAATCCGGCCTTCTCTCGTGTAAATCTCTGGCAAGAACTGGACGAATGTTCTCCTGGCTTTCTTTAGCACCTGGGACGGATGCGGGGCTGGAAATGCCGTGTTTTTTGGGTGCAATGCTGGTGTTCGACAATGTGATGTACCAATGGCTAGGAATCGGTTTTTGCGTGGTTATTGGTGCGTTCCACATGCAACTCAAATTTCCGGAATGCTTACTGGGGGATTTTACTCGATTTTTGGGCGCAAAAAACGCATTTCGGGTACTAAGTCGCTGGTGGGCGCGCGCCGGCTCTACTGCGCCATTGCAACACCCCAGACGTATTGAAAGCCACACATGCCCTCTTTGCAGCACCCCGTGACGCCAACATGGTCGGGGAAGCGCTCCAGCGCCTGCGCATCCATTTTTTTGGGGTCTCACGTCACTCATGTACGCCCCGTCTCCGGCGCGCCACTGGCGCCACTCCAGACAGGCGGGAACCCCAACATGCGCCCCCTGCAGCACTCTGGATCGCTGCCGTGGTAGGGAAAGCGCCCCAGCGCCACCGGTTGCGTGCCATGTCGCTCTTTGCGCGCACAGCATCTCCGGCGCGCCACTGGCTGCACCCCCGACAGGTTGGTACCCTCACATGTCCTGCTTGCAGCGCCCTATGACTCCGCCGTTGTTGGGGAAGCGCTCCGGCGCCTGCGCATCTCCGTACAGCCACACTAGTTGTCCCTGCCCACGTCACCTGCGCACCGGCGTCGCGCTGCTGCCTATAACCTCGGAGCAGTGCACGTCACACGCGCCAGGCAGCGTATCGCGCCAGGCAGCGTATCCCGCCGCGGTATCCTGTGGCGCATCGCCGACCGGCGCTCTGGCGGAGTAGCGCCCGCAAGCGCACCTGCATCGTTCCCCTAGACGCATGGTGTGGCCGTGCTGCGCAGTGCGCAGAGATGTCTCCATGGGGAATACCTGGTCCCGCTCCTGTACCCCTTCCTGCTGCACCCTTCCCCCCTGCTCGAAGCATGCCCCATATCTGTAGTGCAGTGGATGCAGGCCACCCCAAGGGTGTGCTAGCGCTTTCGTCGCACTATAGGTGCTTTCCCGCGTCTTCTGCAACGAGCTACAGGAGGTCCCGTGAAGCAGGCAAGCGCCGGCACACCGCCCGCTGAGCGTGGATGCGACGGGAGGCCTCGCGATGGCTCTTTGGCGGTTGCGAGCGCATGCTGACACCCGCGCCGAACGAGGGAATGTGCGCTCGATGGGCAGATGCCGCGCGCGCCGAGCAAGCGCGCACACACTGCGTCCCTGCCCACATGTCCCGTGACAGTCGTCGCGATGGTATCGTCATGTGTTTCCAGGGTCCGTTGGCCAGCCCCTGCGCGGTGCTGGCGGCCACATACCATCTGCCCAGCGCCAGCAGTGTAACAGCGCAGGGGGTGTGCAGATGCTCGCGTGCGGGGTCTGCGCGTGCGTCTCGCAGCGGCGCTTACGAGCGCCCGGCAGCGTTGCTTCATCAGTCGCCTTTCAGCGTTCTTCATGCATATTGTAACGGCACGACGCGAAAGAGCTGGAAGGCGAAGCAACTAAGGTGGCGCAATTGTATCAAAATGTGTTTTGAGGCCGCGATTCCACGTTGTTACCACATGTACTTTCCGATATGTGTCATATGTATCTGTTCTATGCACCATATTTTTTTCGTGAATTTTAGTGTATATTTTGTGGTCATTGTCGCCGACAACATCCACGAATTTGATCGCATTTGATCGCGACGTCGAAAGGGCTTGATGGACGCCATCTAAATTTAGATGCTCGTGATCGGCAGGCAGCACCGTGGGGACCGTAAAATTCAATGTCTTGATATGGGTGGAAAGGACACTGGGGTGATATATCAAAAATGCCTCTACATCAAAGGTTTTGATATATCGCGGCTCTCCGAAGCTTAGCGATTGCTGATATATCACACTGCCAGTATAAGGTGCTCGAGCAGTACTCGATGAACCTGATATTCCCACCGCTGAGGCAGTCGAAAAGGCTGTAGTCGATGTGCGCCTCATCGGTTGGTTGGCCCGCCGCCTCGAGAACCTGAACAATATGGTCCTGGTAGTTGCCTGGAAGGGATGAAACAGCAATTATTAGCACACCGACTAACCCGCTTGGTTATGCATGACGGAATACTTACCCTTGTTGAGCAGGGAAATGCCGCAGTAGACACCACCAGCATTGCAGCTATTGTCAGCTTCAAGCTCGCTAGCAGCGGCCAGGGTAGTTAAGAAAGCCGCGAAGGTAGCGAAAGTAGCAGTAGCTTCATGGTTGGTGTTGAAAGGATAGAAGGTGAAACCTCTGAGGGGGGTCCAACTGCTTCAGACTTGTTAAATACATGTATTTTTTTCCAATTTAGCAACATGATATATAGTCCATGAATCTACTCTGGATCGATGCTCCTTGTATTGACCAGCGGGATGATGCTCTTCTCCCGCACATAGTGCTACGCTTCTAGCGTCTGGAATTACAATAATCTCCAAATGCAACGTGAACTCTTACGAACGTCAAACATTAATTTCGTGTCCGCTGGCGTCGGGAATTACCATGGGTTGCCAGCGAGTCATTTGAGCGCAAGAGGGTTTCTGCATGTAGAATGATCCGCAAAATACAAAGGAAGGTTGCGATCCTGGGCCGTCGACGCTTTGACTGCCAAGACGGAAGTGTCATAGGACACGCGTCTTAGATTAAATCGAACAGCATTTCATTCAGCCACGGGATGCTGCTCTGTTCTTAGTGAGATCGCGCCCGGCGGATGCGGATCTGCGTTCCGTTGTGCAAAGGTGGCGCCACAAATCCGCTTGGGAATTCCAGATGTTGTGGATCAATACTTAGTCTTTTCGGTTTTATCACCGCCCCAACTTTGATAAGAATGTCAGAGAGTTATTTTATTTGCCCTAGTATATCAAAGTCACCGTAAGAGCGGGAAGGAATCATTAATGGTCCCCGAGCCCATCTCAATTCTGTCGGTGTGATGCACCTTACGGCACGGATCAATACTACATCCGACTGCCTAATGGGCCACACTAGCCAGTGGGCCACTTGCAAAATATAAGGAAATGCAGGGCTGGACCCAATAATTTTTTGCTTCTAGGTTGGTATCGGATGTATAACGCTCATGTATACCTAATTTGGAGGCGGGTCGTGCCGGCGATCACAGGCTGCGGGAGGTTTTTGATCGGGATGTCATGGTGTAACCATCATTTCTTATCTCCAAGCAGCCTGCTCCCACGTCTATCGCTTGTTTCTCCACCAATTCCCCACCGATTCGTGAGTTTGGGGGCTCATTTTTATCCCTTTGTTCTGTACAAATAGATTCAGCTGCTGTAATGTCAAAAATCAGTTGCCCTGACCTCCCTGGGACGTCGAAAAGGGCACACATCTAACCTGAGGTAGCCTAGTTGGGCCACCTGCATAGCGGACCACCTGCGCTTCTCAAGGGAAATGAATTTCAGGGTTTTATTTGGGACAGACATACCTGGATTATCCCTTGCTTATAGGTCGCTGGCTGCTCGTATTGTCGCCCACGGATGTCAACTACCGCAAACCATTAAATTTGATTTCCCTTCAGAGATGAGTTTTTTCCGAGGGGTCGCTGGCATGTGAGCGATGTCTTCTGGCATTTTAAACGTTCCAATACTTCCTATGAACCCCTCTGAATCTTTATTTGGGAGGTCACCACCCTCTGCGCTTTGCCCAGCGAGCTATTCTTCAAACACTGCAATTTCACCCATTCACCTGGGCCAAAATGAAAATATTTATATTGGGAATATACCTCAAAAACAGGGATCAGATGTATGGAATAATGTATTTGCATCTCCTGGATGATTTGCGGTACGTTTGGACCAATAGTACGAGCGCCAACTTGATGGGTGGCCCACTAGGCCGATTATTCCCGATCCAGGGTCACCGCCGAAATCAATTCGCCGAGCCATCAACACCTCCTATAAAATTCGCGAAAAGGTCCCTACTCACTCCCAGGACGCATGCCTTCGTTTTGGGCACCATAAGCCTACAGATAATGAACTGTATCCACGGTACCAGGGGCCAAATTGCTTAGGTGGCCCATTAGGCAGTCGGATATAGTATTGGAAAGGAGGGATCGACTAAGTGTCTTTATTTGACTTGATTTACAGAACTACATTTTAAATCGTGTAAACCGTAGACAGCGGAACCTTCCCATTCGTTAGTTGCCGATCGGGATGGAAATCTCAGAGATCGCGCGTTACCGCCGCGCTTACGTACCTTTCACGCCGACCGTTCATCTTGACTTGCCCTTTGCGTCTGTCCCCACTCACCACTCGAGTCCAAGGCAATACTCCCGGATTCCGCCAAACGACGGCCTAGGATGTGACGAATTCACAGTCTACTACCTTCTTCTTCCGCCTCTTTTTGCTCTGCAAAAATACTGTGACCTTGCTTTCTCTTGCATTCAGAGCACAGTACCGCGCGTCTGCGGCCATGAGCAACGCCTGGCTTCAACGAATCCTGGCTATTCTCGCTGACCCCGGTTCAAACAGCCGCAGTTCTTCACAACATTGTCTTCTTTGCTTTTCGCACTCGCTAAGTTCCGCAGACACCTGAATCTGGTGCGCAGAGGTGAATCTACCATCCGGAATGACGAAGAGTTGGGCAACGTGCGCGCTTTCTTCCCCTGTCCCTCATCTTGTTATCATTCCACATTATCGGCTCCTCGGTATATTAGTCTCTGCGTTAATCAATTCCGCGAGCCTCCGATCCGTTATACAAGCTCTTCCACGGGAAATTGACAAATGACAGCAAGCAAAAAGTCCGTATTCTTCATGGCGAATACCCATATCATGCAAGCCCTGTAGGGGATGGTCCGCCTTGTACAGTATGGTGTCCGTAAATCCCGTATACCGATGGATTTCCCATTCGATTCGGGACAGGGCTGTGGCTCGATGGGTCGGTATCTTTTTTTGGATCCAGGTGCTCTGTTCTTCAACAGTGGGTTCTCATCTTATCATTCTACCTTATCAGCTCCTCGGTATATTAATCTCGGCGGGAATCAATTCCGCGAGTCTCCGCTCCGTTATACAAATTACTCCGCGGGAACTTGACAAATGACAGCAAGCAAAAATTCCGTATTCAATCTATGGCTAATACCCATATGGTCCGCCTCCATGTACAGTGTGATGACTGTCACGACCGTAAATTAGTGGATTTTCCGTTCGATTCGGGACAGGGCTGTGGATCGACTGGACTTTTTTTTTTGGATCAAGGTGCACTGTTCATCAGCAGTGGTTTCTCATCCCCGCTTTTCCCCTATGCGATTTCTCCGACCGGGACTCATCAAAGTTCAACCATGATGAACGCAGTGCATACCGCATCTCGGAAGCGTTGCAGCGGATGGTCCGCGCCCACGCACAGTATCGAAGGTCGCACGCGGATTACACACATGGGTTTCCCGTTCGATTCGGGACGAGGCTATGTGAGGAATTTGTATGATCCTTTTCAACCTTCTTTTGTTATGACTGGGTAACACAGCGTGGGTGCTAGTTCCTGGTTCTAGCCATAACAAAAAGTATATACCAAGCCTTGTAATGGATGGTCCGGCCCCTATGAACCGTGCTCT
Organism: Mycena galopus ATCC 62051; assembly: GCA_014925785.1. Taxonomy (NCBI): domain Eukaryota; kingdom Fungi; phylum Basidiomycota; class Agaricomycetes; order Agaricales; family Mycenaceae; genus Mycena; species Mycena galopus. The sequence goes on from WIQG01000350.1 coordinate 92,756, forward strand.
CGCTCTTCTAAATCACCTAGGCAAGGGGGCTACCCGTTCGATTCGGGACAAGGCTATATCCGCGGTCCAATTGTTTTATTTTTCTCAACCCCACTATGCGCCGGTGCATTCACTTGTTTTTTACTGCCGCGATCCAACTCGCCACTGAACAGCAGATTCGTATATATAGTACGAGCTGCAGCCCGGAAATTCAACCATTAAGTGTGTTTTGTATTTTTCACCACCACAATTGAGAGTCATTGACCGAAGGCCTTGTAGTGGATGGCCCCGCCCACGCACAGTATCACAGGTATGGGGGCACGAATTACAGGTGGGCTTCCCGTTCGATTCGCGATAAGGCTATGTCTAGCTCGCGGTTAAATTTATTTTTACTTTCTTCCAAACGGTGTATGTAGCACGGATACGAGATTGCAATTGCCGCTCCAACCACGTGGAATCAAGCGGATGGAAGAGGTGTCAGCGCGCCCCGACGCGGACCTGCCTTTGTTCATTGACTGGTCGTAGAGAATATTGCTTCCAGCATATTCGGTGAATCCTCTTTTCTAGATCTGAGGAACCATCTTTTCCGGTTTCTAATTCCTTTTTCTTTTATTTCAGGCAATTTCTTCCACGGAAACTCCTCAACGTTTAATATTCAACCATGCTCAGGAAAGTGGGCACTCAAGTATACTATTTTTGATCGGGCAGCTGGCCACATAAGCATTCATGCCCGGTCCGTCCTCGCTGTAGGAAGTTGTTCCAGTTCAAACTGGACAATTGAAGGCATGCATCTTGCGAACATTTTGAGCCCTTGCCCGCCAAAATATATACTGGTTTGGTGTTGCAGCAAATTTATTTCGGGTGCGAGTCCAACATCACCAAATACCCGGCTAGCTGGCCACCCAGCGAAATAATCCGCTGTGCGTTGCAAGGGTGACATGTAACAAATATCATACATATGAGCTATATAAACCAGTCTGATTTGTTTAATACGAAATATGAATGATATTGGACCCTGAAATGTATGCCTCCATCCACAAGGTGACACCCAAAATGGTGGTTTTCAATCAACCAAAGTTATTCTGACCGAGTGGCCATGTATAAGCGCAAAAAAAGCGGTGAGGAGCTCAATGGGAGGTATGTGGACACACCTAAACACCAAACTCCATCCTGAGATGCTGGAAGCCCTCCCAAAAAATCTGACTTTCGGCCAATGAGAATTTGGGTCGCTTTAGGTGAAAGGCTACTGCTGGAAGAGAGTTAGCAAGGGAAAAAAATTGAAGTTCACGTCAGAGGGAGCGATAGTTTACCAAGAGGCTGTATGACAAGTTCCAGAGCAGTAGCATCATGGTGTCGCCCAACGTAGGGTTGGCCAGCATGAGGAAGCCAAGGATGTAGCACTTCCTGTCTTGAGCGCAGAACAGGGAGATGTGAAAATTGCTCAGAAGGGAGTTTGCAAGCAAGAGGTAATTTGCGAGGCAAACCAGTGAAGTAAACGACCACAAGTACTCTAGCTTTTATAGGTAAAGGATATCAAATAGGTAGAGGTGAGTCAGGAGGAAATTGGTATTGTTACTAGGTCAGCTGGTGGAAATCAAATATGTAACAAGGCAACATTTGAAATAAGGTTGAAACAAACATGTGGTTAGGAACGCGACCATGTGGTCAAGCTCGTATTTCCAACAGGAGAAACCGGAGATCTTAACCTCAGATCCTATTTTAGATGAATTCTTAGCATAGTGGGATCATAACGAGCCTAAAAAGTCGCGGAACGACGAAGTATTGGTCGAGAACGGCGCTCGACAAGTGTGGAAGGCAGTGCAAACGTAAGAAAATGATATTCTCACCCTTCAGATCCAAGTCCGACCTGCCATAACTGTCAATCAATCTGTCACCCTGGTGCCAAATTTGGTCCACACCTTCGTGAGAGCTCTTGGTTCGATCTTCCATTCACAGCTGCCCGCATGCGTCAAGCCCGGATGGTGTAGCAGGCAAGTGGCCAGGTAGCTAGTGTGGCCAGCTAGGGGGTCCGAAATAGTACCGACAAAATCGTTGTAGCAGATGGTCCGCGCCCCAGCACAGTCAATTAGTGTCGTTTAACACTTGCACATGGAGGTCACCCGTTCGATTCGGGACAAGGCTATAATATTATTCCGCGTATTTTTCTCTTTTTTTCCAAGTCGTCAATTAATTTCGCTCCCTTCCAGGGGAACTTGGCAAAGGACCGCCCGCATTTTGATCTAAAAAGTCCGTATTCAATTCACGGTTGATCCCCACACCATGCAAGCCTTGTAGCGGATGGTCCGCCCCCATACAGTGTACTCGTGATGGCTGTGCTCAGCGTAAACCGTGGGCTTCCCGTTCGATTCGGGACAAGGCTATGCGTCAGGAATTATGGTCTTTTTCCATCCTTTTTCCTTCTGAATGAGGCAGGGTAGCACAGGTGGGTGCGTGGCGGTTATTCCTCCAGTGATTCGATTGAAATTCGAATCTCACTTAAGATATAATTGATTATTTGTGAGAAATGTTGTGGAAACTGGGGGGGGGTATATTATACTCGCGTGGTCCACAGGCTGAACAGCGAGTTTACGGAAGACAAACATGTAGTACTGTACAGGTGGTTATCCTTACAGAATCCTACAAGATGTCAACCGAGCACAACATCATTCCAGGGGGTCAATCGCACAAGACAATGGCAATCAGGGACTGGCCGGCCGTTGGAATGGCAGGGCCTCTGGTTAAAACCCGTAGGACCTGACCACCAGTTGAGAGAATTCAAGCCTGGTGTACAGGAGGAGTTCTCTCCTCCCAGGTAAAATCCCCAGTGTCCACCAGCCCGTTGAATGCTGTCGTACGTCTTTCCCTTTGCAGATGCATGCACACCATCCACTTCACAGGAAGCAGACCCAAGGACTTTTGGGGAGAAATTGTCACAAAGTGGCATGGATATGGTAGCGGACGGAACTTCGTGACAAGTCCGAAGGCCCGATTTGGAAATCACTACTAGTCATTCAATGTTTCGTTAATTTTCAATTCAAATGTGCGAAAAGCATCGCAGGAAGGTCTTTTAGAGTTTCCCCGGGGCAAAAGTTGAAAACTATGAAATTGGTTTTTCTGACTTCGGATTTCGCGGTTTTGACAGCGGACCGGTCAGCCGGTGGCTGTACTGCGCCATCAAAACCGCCGTCGCGACATCCACCATCGTCGAGCATGCCCAGGAAGCCTAAAAACCCATCCCACGGGGCGCGCGCTGCTGACGGAACCTTCTTATCATCCCACGCGATGCCTGACAGCGATTCATCCGATGCCAGTGCCACCGGCACTGATGACGAAACGGCATGGGAATCTGATTGGGAGGAAGGAGACACTGAGCCACAACCATGGGAGAGTCTGCCTACTCCAAGGACATATGACGAAAGGATGTCACGGAATGATCAGAAACGAGCAAATGCCGAGGCCAAACGGCGCGCGACTGAGATGCGCAGTGCAGAGCATCAATTGGGGGGGGCAATAAATAATCAGCAGGGTGCGCCATTGGGATTGGAATATATATTTGGAAAATAATTCAGGTCTATCAGGAAAGCACAGAGGGCCCTATGGTGTTGGTGGTCTGGCCCCACGCACGATCCAGCAAAAATGCAAGAAGCTTAAGGACGACTTCGAGAGCGGAAAACTCAGAATTTCTGCAACCGAACTTGAGCGCCAACTTGCCGCGATCAGAGCGCAAGGGTCTACGGGCACCTCGGACGCAAAATCGAAGCAGACAAGCATTACCAGCATGTTTGCGAAAGCTCTTCCCAAACGTTCCCGCGCCATATCTGTCTCTGACGACGATGTTCTCGAAATATCCCCCCCAATAGACACATCTTCCCAGCCTCCTGAGAAACGGTCTAAGCCTGACGGAAGTCAGGCTTCATCCTCGGCGTCTTCATCTGTTCCCGGTGAGAACAAAGACGAGGCGATATCTCCCGCAGATTCAGATATTGAAGAAGAGCCCGAAATATCTCCAGAGGAGCTTGAGAAGGAGGCGCGGCTCGAGCATGGTGATGAAGCCGTTAATTCGATTGTCGTTGCAGACAATATTCCCGAGTGGATTGAGGTGCTCGAGGATGCTGCTCCTTTGGATCCCGCGAGTCTTGGTGCTTTGGCGTCAGACAGCCTCAAGTTGGCACGCAAAAACCAGGACTATCGCTCCACCGTGCTCTTTGCAGCTCTTGTGGACTTTTATCGGTGGATGCCGCGTATGGGGCGACTTCGGGCCGCATTACGCATCGCGAAAAACCACGGACGTGGGCCAGCTTTCCAGCGCGTGATCGCTGCTCAGGCTCGATTTTTCGAGGCCAATGGATCCTTAAAACCAAGCCACCAAGGCCAACAAAAGCTGCAGAAGGGCCTTCTGAACGATGAAGGATTTTATATGGGTCTTCAACGATGGCTTAGAACGCTCGAAGTTGGAACGGTGGTTAAACATAAAGCCTTTGCTTGACAGAATACTTATTCCTGCCGTTTCATCAGGTCAATCCAAAGCTTCTTCAGCGACATGTCAACGAAACTCTCCTTCCTTCGCTCTCTGGAAAGAAGAAGACAATCTCGGTCCGCACCTGTCAACGGTGGCTCTGGAAACTGGGTTACCGTCGCAAGCATCATACGAAAGGCGTTTACTGGGACGGCCATGAGCGCAAGGACGTCAAGAAGCGTCGTAAGGCTTACCTTGCCGAGCTCGAGGCAATGGAAAAGTTTAGGGCCACCTACGCCGAACCGGATATGCAGGAAGTGCTTCCTGAACTCGGTGCCGATGATGTGGAGCACATTACCATCGTGCACGATGAGTCCACAATCCATTCAAATGATTATGAAAATAATCATTACTGGCTAAAACCCGGCGAACAGATGCTCAAGAAGAAGGGGCGTGGTCGCCTCATCATGATTTCGGGCTTTCTGTGTGAACGGTATGGCCTTCTCGCTCTCACTGACGAGATGATTGCCGAGAACGACAAACTCGTCGCTGAGCTTCGCCTTGCTATTACGGACTCGATCACAGTGATCTATCCTGACAACAAACCCGGCGGCGATGCATATTGGAATATGGAGCAAATGATCGCGCAGGTGAGTTGGATTCTATATTTCAGAGCGCCAAGTCTCACCGAATTTCGATAGCTTGTCAAAGCCATTCTTATCGCACGCTGCATGTTTCCCAAAGCAATCATTCATTGGGTGTTCGACAATTCATCGGCCCACGGGAGTTTAGCAAAGGATGCATTAACGGCGTCGAAAATGAATGTCAAGCCGGGCGGAAAGGTCCCGGAAATGCGGGAAACTGTTATTCCGGCCGACAATCCCCACGGGCATGGCGGTGAGATTCAGAAGATGACATTTGACAAGAATCTTCCCGGAAATCACCCGCACAAGGAATTTGAAGGCCAGCCTAAAGGTATGAAGATAATTCTAGCCGAACGAGGGTATACCAAGGACAACAATGGCAAGACTTTGATCGGGGATTGCAAAGCGTGCAAGGCCTCGAAGTCCCGCAAGCCACATCTTGATGGCGCTACTGCTGATGAAGAGACTGACATGTACGGCGATGACGGTAACGACACGGACGAAGAAGACGAGCGGCCGGTTGACTGTTGCATGCGGCGCCTGCTGTCTCTGCAGCCTGATTTTGCGGGCCAGAAGTCGCAATTGGAGCTCGTGAGTTTTCTATATTGTGCCACATGAGTTAAACTCATTTGGTTGAAGCTCATTGAAGGGACGCCGGGCATGGTCTGCCATTTCCTTCCCAAATTTCACCCTGAGATGAATCCCATTGAATACTTCTGGGCTTGGATCAAACGGTGGTTCCGGGAACGATCGAACGGGACATGGCAGAAGGCCAAAAACCTCGTTGCAGAGGTTCTTCGCCTGTGCCCATTGCCAACAATTCGACGGTTCTTTCGACGCGCTGACCGATATGCGAGCGTTTACCGCCTTGGAGCTACTGGAGTGATCGCCGAGTTTGCAGTCAAAAAATACCGTGGTCACCGTGGAGTCCGGGCGATGGAATTGGAGGCTGCGAGCGAGGAATGGAAGAAAAAGGCGAAGATGGGAGCTATCTAGGGGTATTAAAAATTTTCAAGTTTTGCTCAGAAATTTCGCGGTTTTTTTTCCCACGGTATAACCACCCTCGAAACGAAAATTTTGCCTATAAAACACATTTTTCTGGTTCTAAATCTCAAATCCTGAGTGAAAATGGCCAAGATCACGGCTTGACATGAAGTTCCGTCTGCTACCATACAGCCTATGGAAACGTCCTCCAGGAATAACAGTAATTGTGGGGAGGAGGGACCAAATACCATATGAGCCATAGAGAGATTCCGAAGACCAACCCGCAAACAAAATGAACGGTGCCATCACAGAGGTTCAAATTATCGTATTGACCAGACGCAGGTGTACTACTCAAGGGGGGGCCAACAAATAAAACGACCTCAGCGCCTGGACCCGGTACTACCAGGATTTCCGAATTTGGAGTAACGTCCATAACTGATCCCACCCGTGCCCGATGCGCTCGCCACCGAGTTGGAGGCCGGGCCATCGTCCAAACCCATTGTGACCATTCGAACCGACCTTGAATTGAAACCCTTGTCAACCCACGCATTTTTGAGTGCACGAACATCCGCGGCCGACATAAATATGCGGAGATGGTCGGCCTCCCTGGGGTCCCGTATCACGTCGATCCGAGGGGGCTCCGGAAGGGCGAATTTGGGCAAGTGGGCGTTCATATAAATGTGCAGAATCTGCAATGGATGGGTTGACTCTGTGATCTCCACCGGGCCCATGACAATGAAGGGTTTGTCCTGTGGAGAATGACCGTGGAACCGCTTGGCGCCGCTAGACATCTCCGGTGAGCGCGAGCGAGAGCGGACAAGAGCGCGGGGGAGGGAGTGAGGACGAGCGTGGTGGGGAGGTGTCGTTGGAGCGAGCTGACGACGAGCAAGCAAGGATTCGAGCCGGCGAATGGTGGCCTGCATCTCCACCATGGTAAGGTCGTGTTGTTTGTTCGCCTTGGCGAGGGCTATACCCTGGGATTTTACCACATCACCCAGCTCGTCGTGTCTCCGTTTCACGACCTTGAACTGTTCCGAGAGCGCGGTACTCATCTCGAGGATGGAGAACTCCGGGGTAACCAACGACGCGAGCTGAGTCTCCAACTTAATATGGACGCAGGAATCCAGCTCCTGGATGCGCACCTCGTGGTCCTCAGTGGAGGAGACGGTATTGTCAAGTCTTTCGTCGATCTCCTGCACGCGGTCTCCTAAAGCCTCGATTTCGTCCACCGTTCCGACACTCCCCGTCGAGTCAGAATCCCGCCGGACATGACCACGCCCCGCCTCGGCAGGAGGGCTGTGATTATCCGAGTCGCCGGCGGTGCGTACACCCGTGCGAACCTTGAGCTCCGTGCTCACATTATCCACGTTACGTTCAAGACGCCTCACGCGGCCTTCAACCGTGTCCATGATGTCGGCAATCTTGACTATGTTCCGGGTATTACGCGTCGTGATATTCCCCTGCGACTCTTTCCCCGCAGGCGGTCCTTCGAGGCGAAAATAATCGAAGACGGAGACGGTCTCCGTATCCGTGGCCTCCAGGGGCACAACAGATTTAGCACTCGTCGCTCGGGTGACAGAACGGGTCGAAGAAGCCGGGCCCACTGTGTCAGACCCCATGCCGTTGCGGAAGTCATTGGCAAGCGGCGTCTCTGTTATACGACCTGGTAGGCATCAACAGAATCACCCGCCTCTCATGCTGCCTCACGCGTTCTCATGCGGGGACCTCCCAGCTGGTATAAAACGACGAGTTAGGAAGGCGCTGGTATTGCGCTGACATCAACTAGTGAGCGCGCGTAGACACATTGTCAGATTAGCCGAAATCATCGGCGCTATCATGCCCATATGGGTTTTCCGCACATTTGCTGATGCCGCCGATCCGCCTTACCAATCGCCTCGAGGCCCTCGAGCGCGCGTCTTTTTCGTTTTTTCGTCTTCGCCATGACCACCGATAGCCCGAGTATGAAGGATACCACCTTTGTTCCGCCTCATGCTGGTCGTAGAGGCGTTGATGTTACTCTTCATTGACCAATCAATCATGCTTATAGACCGCGAGGAGCTGGCGAGCGCTAAACTCTGGGCCGTCTACATCTCTGAGGCAGAGAAGTATGACAAGGCTCTCGTTGAAAGCTGGAAGGCGGATATGGAGGGACTGCTCATCTTCGTGCGTGAATTCACAGCAAAATACCACACAATTTGAATGTGTGGCACAGGCTGGCCTCTTCTCCGCGAGCTTGACTGCCTTTCTTTTGGAAAGCTACAGGAGCTTAACGCCCGATCAGGGAGCCATAACCATCGCAATTTTGGCCCAAATTTCGCGTCAGCTCGACCCTGATTCCGATACAAAATCCGGGGCCATCATCGGTTCCTCATTTACCCCACCGACTGCGTCCTTGATATGCAACACTCTCTGGTTCCTCAGTCTCGGGTTAAGCCTGTCTTGTGCTCTTATCGCCACCCTGGTCGAGCAGTGGGCAAGAAATTTCATCCAGAAAACAGAGATGCGCCCCTCCCCAGTCATTCGCGCACGAATATTTTCGTATCTTTATTTCGGGATCCAGCGGTTCGGAATGCACACAGTGGTCGAATTCATTCCCTTCCTGCTCCATCTGTCGCTCCTCTTTTTCTTCGGCGGCCTAGTGGCATTTCTGCTCCCCATTAGCCGAGTGCTGACGGTCGTGGCGGCTGCGTTGCTCAGTTTGATCTCTGCCACCTACGTTTACCTCACCCTACTCCCAATACTTGCGTCGGACTCGCCGTATCGAACACCGATGACCAACGTGACATGGGGAATATTACAGCGATTATCTGGCCCATTTCGTCGACGAAAAATGCATCTTTCAATAGATGCTGAGTCCACAGCAACAGCTGAAAAACCTGTTCGGTCGGACAAAGCCATCCCGACCATGCTTCAAGTGATGGTCCATGACGCAGTCGCGGAGTCCTTGAAGCGACACACGCGTGATGGCCGGGCAATCGTCTGGACGGTTCGGTCTTTGACGGATAACAACGAGCTTGAACCATTCGTTGAAGCTCTGCCGGAAATCATCTGGGGACCATATGGCAGGCGACGAGCGCACGACCAGATGATCAGTATGCTTCTCGACAGCCAGGATGTCCAGCTGATACCTCGTATCGAGGCCCTCCTTCGGAGCTGCGACAACGGTCTTTTGCATCCAGACCTCGAAATTCGGCGCCGGATTCTTTGCATCAAAGCTTTGTGGGCAATTGCTTATTTCTTGGCTTGTGAGGCGTCAAGCCGGAGATCTTGCCCCATCTTTGACACTACAATTTTGGCATCTCAGTTGAACAATTCACACGCTCTGGTCCGATGCCACTCAGCATCTGCGTATTGGCTCGTCCGATGGATCGGATTTTGCTCGCTGTCTTTTCTTGTCCGACATACATTGGCCACTCTGGAAACTTCGGACCCTGTCCCCGATCTAACCGTGCTAGTCACAGTGGTCCAACGCGAAACAGAAGCGCGAGGATACTTCGGGCTCAGCGTCATTATTTCGCAAATCGATTCTGTTCACCGCGACGATCTTCTCCTCATACAACAATTGCAGCACGCTTTGAGGTCGTTTGAAGACCTCGCGTACGACACTGTGCTTGACTACATGCGAAGCGCTGCAGACATGCACGAGATGCCTCATGAATTCGAGGCTACATGCCAGATCATGCAGCCCTCCTGTGCATCAACAAGGTCAATGGGTCAAATGAAGCTCAAGGAAACACTGAGCGCCGTACTGGACAGGCCGATCGCAACGATCAAAGGCCTGGACCGCCACCTTGGTCACCTAGATATTATTGTGGGCAGGATACTCTCCTTCCTGCAGAAGAGGTATCCAGAATCCTTTGATGACGTCCAAGTGGGGAAGGCTATTGTCAAGTATGTGGCCCCTCGAAAAGTTGGAGAAGGATTCAGGCGCGCTTTAGAGCATTGTGATCCCCATCATCTAGGTTCATTGCTCACAAAATATCTTGCTGGTGACCCCGGAAACCTAACACAAAACACATTATATTCCATCTGGGTGTTTTGTGTTTATGCACCTCAATTGGCATGTTTTGACGAAGAAACTCTCGCTGCTGTCTGCGCCGCCCCTGTATTTCCAGTCTCACCTTGTACCATCGCCGTGCTGAAATCGCGAATTGTAACGGATGCTGTCGAGGTGCCTTCAGAGGAGCTGGGCAGTTTGATGAACAGGTTGCAGATCCTTGATTCCACATTCGGCCCGATTGAACGACGGAAGCAGGCCCATTTCGCGATCTTAATCGGATTTCTAGAACATATCGCTACTGTTCCGGAGCCTTGGGCGAAGACTCGGGCAACGGATACGTTCCAATTCCTTGCGCGCCGCTGCACACAGAAAAGTGCCCCACAATCACTTCAACTCAGATTCGCTTCCTGGTTCCGCAACGCATTCGACGATCCTTTGTTGGCCTACGACAATATGGTCTCGGCTTTGATCGATTGGCTGTACAACTCAACATCCTGCGAACCTTTCGATAATATGGATGCCAGAAAAATCATTAGTGACACACTGGGATCGTATCGGGTGACTCTACCCCCGGAAGAGGAGGTCTTGCGCGGCAGAGCTAGAACACTCATAGTAACACTGAACTCTTGGCCAGGGATCTCTAGTATTAGCGCAGGTCCTGGTGTGCCTGTTGCATAGCACTATTGTCCTGAGGCTCGAGTGGTCTGCTCTAGGTCTTTCTTGAATTTCCTATTTTTTTGTGAACCCAGCTGCGTAAACAATGCGAAGTGCTAAATTGCGTCCCCTTGGTCTTCATCCATTTGATTCGTGCTCGGTCCATGTGCAAGGTTGCGAGAAATTATGTAATAAGGATCGTTCATTTGACCAATCGAGATCGGAATTTCAGTGACCTTGAAACAAGTAAGTCGCCAGCCAACAATCCAGTAAAATAGTGGCTGTATTGAAGTCATATTTCGCCTCGAGTACATTCCAATCTAATGAAACTCATCAGGAAAATCTCACTTTGCTAGGTTGCGCTCAGTAGCTTCAGTAGAACTGGTAGCCTGGTAGGCAAGTCCCCAAATACTTAGCTCTTGGTAGCTGCCACACAAGCTCAGTAGCACCTGGTAGCTGTCATACAAAGCCCAGTAGCACCTGGTAGCACTGGATAGGAACTGCTACCAGAGCAATGGTTTCTGGGAGACAATAAAACAAAAGATAATGTGGTTATTGCATCCCGCTTGCCGTGGGCTTTCATTCCACACTCTTCTGGGCCACCCTTGGCGATATTCTGATAATGAGATTAGCAACCTACTTATTGATTTAATGGAATGTTCGCGGCCAGAATCAAATGGGGAACCTTTTCAGAACATATAAATTTCAAGAGGTACAAAATTACCATTACACTAAGAGAGCGTGGAAAATGTTCTCCATCATCAACCGACATGGATGGACATCTGTGCTTCCTAACCTTACTTGGTCTCATCAAGTTCATGCTACATATCAAAATCAAGTTATAATCAACAGGCTCCATAACATGATTATTTACTAAGTCTGGGTACTAGGGTCAGCTTGAGTTCAATAATCATCTTGAATTCCACTAGGTCAATCAGGTGAGATTAGAGATGATGGTTTCACATTAATTCTTGTCTGTTACAGCCTTTTGCAGAACTTAGGGTGGGAACGGTTTTTTTCCATTTTCAACAATTTTCATGAGGAACACTGTCAGAGGCTCAATTTTGATTGGATTGCCTCGGGAGTAGGCACGTTAGAATTGCATTCAAAATCCGCATTCAACGCAATACCGGTATTTTTGATGCCATCAAAAAATGAAATTTCTACCGCAAAATCTGTGTCTTCGGCAAGTCACCTGCAGCATTTGGAGTACTGCTTGGATTAACCTAGATTTTGCATATGTTATACCTATTGATGTAATCTAGTCAACCATGGTAATTTTACATGTGGTTGTACCCAAATCTGCTTTGAGTGCTCTATTTTCTACAGGAGGGGAATGACCATTTCAATAAAGTGTGCAATGAATTACAGTTACTTCAAATATCATCAATCCAAAGTTCACAGTGTAGAGTACATCAATAGGTATAACATGTGCAAAATCTAGGTTAATCTGAGCAGTACTCCGAGTGCTGCAAGTGACCTGACAAAGATCGAGATTTTATGGTAGAAATTTCACTTTTTGATGGCATCAAAAATACCGGTATTGTGTTGACTGCGGATTTTGAATGTGATTCTAACACACCTACTCCCGAGGCAATCCAATCAAAATTGAGCCTCTGACAGCGTTCCTCATGAAATTTGTCGAAAATGTAAAAAAAAGTCCCTGCCCTAAGTTCCACAAAAGGCTGTAAGTGGTTGCTTGCTCTATTGATCTGTCTGTACAGTTTTGTGATTGCACCAGTAGTTATTGCACAAAATGCAAAACAATTTGCAAACCCGGCGCTTTTTTGATGCAAAATTGATGTGCCATCACATACCATCACATACAAGACCGTGCCGGATAATCATCATTTCAACAGCAGGGTGGGGTATCTTATCAGTCAAAGATATGATAGCTTGCGGCAGATAATAGCACTATCTAGGCCAGATTGTACTCCCAAAAGGGTTATAAGCGCCTTTTTCAAAAGGCCGGGACTTTAAATATCCTGGGGTTTTGCAAAATGTTTACTGTCTCAGCTGGAAGGCAGCGGAGGACGCGTGGAAGTCGCAGCTGGCGAAAGGGTGGCTCCCGGGACTAGTGAAGGGAAGTGTCGTAATCCTCAGTCGCCAGGTCCCAAAGCCGATGCGTAATTGGGAAGGGAGGGAGTTCAATATCCCAAAGACCAATAATTGTGTGCACGCACCTCAGCTCGACACGAGTGAGAAGGCGCTTCTCGCCAGGGCGGCGGCGGCGGCGAAGACAAAGACAAAGAAAGCAGGTGACAAGACGACAAAAGCGGGTGCAATGATGACGGCAGGTGTGCAGAAAAAAGCTTCTGCGGCAGGCTCGAGTAAAGAGTAAGCTGCTGGTCTATTTATGTCGCTTTTGGATCTCGGACTCATGATTTCCGCGCAGGCAGAAGAAGGCGATGTAAGCATTGCCATTGCAGGCTGCTCAACCACCACTGCTCAACCAGCCCTAACGTGCTGCTGTTCAGCCAGCGTCAACGGCCGTCGCCCCTCAACGCAGGCTGTTTGTTTCTTTGATGACTTGGGAAGATTTGCTATTTGCTTTGCTACGCTACTTGCCTGTACCACGTCCTAAATGAATCATCTTTCACTCTACTTGGCCAGTATTGACTTGGAAAGAAATTCACTCAGGATAAGTCAATTTACGTAACAAGAGGCAAGGCAAGTCAAAAATAGAGGAAGAGGACTTGGTCAAGAAAAAGGAAAAAAACACTCAAGAAAAAATAGCAAAAGGGCACCCTTTGCACGATCCGAACCAGGGATCTCCTGTTGCTCAAAGCAGCGCGATTCCCGGCGCGCTATCCGGCTGTGCTAAGGTGCACTTGCCCAAAGTGCACCTGAGACAGCTTGGTGGCGAAGAATTCTCAACAAAAAAAAACTTGTCTTCTTGTTATTCACAAGTACGCGTATATGTACATTCCGGAGCGTACAGCAGAAGCAATGTCAATTCGAAGCAATGTCGATGGGAAGCGATGTATGCGAGGCACCTTGGAATTGAGATGAGTGGGAGAATCTAAAGAAAAGGTATGAAAGGATGCACAGACTTTCATATACCTTAGTGTCTCCATTGACAACGAGATAGACGGGTTGTTTGAGGACAAGGCGGCCCTCAATCTTCTCGAAAACATCTGCGAATCCGGTGCAGAGGTAAGCTTGATCTGAGATTTTCTTGAAGGTGGATGCGGTGCGGATGGGATCAATGAGTGTCTGGTGGTTCGACAGACAATTGATTTCCATTTGATTGTAAAGACTGAACCTGTGCGTATGAGTTGATTAGTGAGCGAGATTTTCGCGAGAAAAGAACGACCCACAAACTATGGGTCATGATTCCAGAATCAGAAAGATACCACGGAGCTTTGGTGTGAACAGAAGGAAGCGGCATGTGTGTGGTGTTGAGATGGTGGATTGGGAAAAACAAGCGCTGGCTATGTTTGACTGCGGCAGCTGCTGTGGTGGAGGTTGACAGATCACATCGATCAAAATCAGGTCTCCGAGATTCCCATGGGCCACTAGGGTGCGACTTTAAGTTTTCCTGCCCAAAATTTATTTTGAACATGCAAAAAAAAAACGAAATGCACCCAAAGATTTAGATTGAAATCGGAATATATGATGTAATCAAATACAAGGTAAGTAAGGCGCTGGAAGGATTTATTTGAGAATATTGCATGGGGAACGACAACAATGACGGCAGGCAAACCAAGGGTTTTGAAGGGCTGAATCACGGAAAAAAGAGTTGGCAGAGACGCCAAGTATAATGTTGTGGATGGACAGGAGCCCCGTACCGACAAACCCATTTCGAATATCACGCCAAGAACAGGAACGGTTACGGTGGGCGCAGTGATGGGTTTGGAGCTCTATAACACAGGGAAGTAGTTAGTAACTGAGTAATGGTATAATGTGGTGGATGGACAAGAGCCCCGTACCGAGGAGCGCGCACCCATTTCGAATATTGCCCCGGGAACGGCAATGGCAACGGCGGGGGAACCAAGCACAATAAGGAGCTGTAACTCCAGGAGGCACTTTAGACCAAGGTAAGGTACGATGTGGTTTAATGGCAGAGGTCGCATATGGAGGAGCCGGTGCCCATTTCGAATATTGGCCCGGGAACGGCAACGGTGACGGCAGGCGGACCTAGCACAATGAGGAGCTGTAACGCCAGGAGGCACCTGAGAACAAGGTAAGGCATAATGTGGTTTAATGTCTGGGGCCGCGTACGGAGGAGCCGGCGCCCATTTCGAATATTGCCCCGGGAACGGCATGCAAACTAAGCACAAGGAAGAGCTGTAGCGCTGGGAGGCATTTGAGAACAAGATATGGCACGATGTGGTGCAACAGCAGGGGCTGTGTATCAAAGACCGGTCTTTTATGGCCAAATTTGCTGGAAGAAGGGTGTGGCAAAAGAGCAAACGCAGGTCCAGAGAGGCGGATTTGAGGACCTGAAGATATACCAGAAAGTAGAAGAGGCCACGGAGCATACACGGGCACGGATACGGAGAGAGGCGGGGCCCCCAGGCAGTAGGGAGCCCCACGCAATGGGAGGAGGAAGAGAGTGATGAAATGGTAACAAATGTAAACAAGCTACCATTTTGGGTCTTGCTCCGAGCGCCATCATTCTGGCGGGAGGGCGGGCCAAAAGTGCGAAGGCGGTGGGCACCCAAATTGGGTGGAAGGCGCGTGCACGTGGAAACAAAGGTGAGGTGATGTATCAAGCTCTTCGCTAGCCTAGAGGTTTTCATACATCATGGCCAAACTGCTGATCACCAGACGGGTGATGTATCAAAACGCCGCATACACCTGAGTAGCGGTAAACTGGACATACATCTTGACTACTTTGGCTTGTTCGCCGGGGCTCGGGGTCCGAGGGAACCTCAGCATTGTCGCTGGAGTCCTGAGCTTTCTTTGGGGCAGGTTTCTTCTTGGGTTTGGGCCCGGGCTTGCCTTTGGGCTTTTGGCAGGTGGTATCCAACAGCTCGGGCTCAGATACTTCGGGTTTTCCCTGTTTACTCCTGCGAGTGTCATGCGCAGTAGCAGGCAGCAGAGAACCAAGAATCTCGTCATCTTCCGAGGGAGGTACCATGGGGCTATCAGAGTTGGGGAATTCCAGCACGGAATTCGAGCTACGGCCGGAAGCAAGCGGACTTGGCTCTCTGAAGGATTCCTGAAGTGTTGAGACTGCCTGGGCCCGTTTTACAGCGTCCCGTCGACCTTTTTCATCAGGCATTCAGCCGGGGAGACAAAGGACGACACGCAGTCGAGTGGCTGTCTGCGGACGAATGATGTGACCGAAGTGACAACTAATGACACTCGTGCGACGCAACACGCTCTAATTGAAGTTTGGCTAGCGTGTTTTGTGACATTTCGAGCCTATGGCCCCGAGGACCTGCAATGCGATGGTCCGGGTTGTTTCAGGTTCAAATTTGGTTGAAGATCAAAGAGGTTATGGTCAGTTTGGCAATTTTGATCAAAACATTACTTCCAAGGCAATCTTGACTCAACACGGGGGAAAATTGGACATTTGGCTACATCACCCTCTTCATAGTGCATATGAGTCCTCTGTCCCAAAAATTCAGCCTATTTTAATAAGTGCCCAGCCTCCTAAGAGGTGTTGAATGACAATAAAGCCCCCGGTGCCAAAACGGGAAATAAAATCGAATTTTGTGTTTTCCTTTACATCAATAATTGCGGACGAATTATCCTAGGAGATTGGTATAAGTTTTGAGGTAATCCACCTAAAACTCAGGGAATTATGAAGGAATCAGTTGGCATGACGAAAAAGTTCCCAAAACGAAATTTTTTCGTTCGCGCCTTCGGTTCCGATAATAGCTGTAATGTAACGGAATAAATGCATCAGTGCATTCCAGTGCTCAATTCCCAGATTAGAGCTGAAGCAGCTGAGTACTCCCACTGCATAAGCCAAGTCAGCACACGTGTCTAGCATCCCGTACATGACACATCCCAAACCACCAAGATAGTCCTGCCCGACCATTAGTTCTCGCTCCTCACGTGTCTTTGGGGACATTTCCTTGGTCAATTTCGTGCCAACAGGGAACGGGGTGGACAAGGGCCGGCAGTGTGCCATCCCGAAAGACTGAAGCACCCCCTCGAAATATTTCCTCCGCAAGATGCATACTGTCTGCGCTTCAAGATCCTGAGAAATTTCAAGACCAAGGCAGTACAACGCGACACCAAGATCTTTCATCTTCAGGTGTGATGAGAGCTTCGCTTTGAGCACATTCCAGGTGGGTTCGTCATTGGTGGCTCCCTGGAGGTCATCAACATATAACGCAATTACGACAATAATTTCCCACGCTGGCAGAGATAAAGACTGTGATCGGATTTGAGACAAGTCGAGTCTATGAGTCAGTACCACTGGCGCGAGGCTTGCTTGAGACCATAGATAGATTTGTGTAGTTTTAAACCATCTCCTCGCCATGCACATTAAGTTTCGGTGGAAGACCTGGTGGTTGCGACATATAAATCTCCTCATCAAGCTCAGCATTGAGCAGGTGCGTCTTCAATTTCTGGCACGGGTTCCATAATGGGAGCTGATGGCTTATAACAGCCTTTTGGGAGCTTTGCACGCTCATCTACCATCCCATCAAAACGACCAGGGAACTTCCGTACCCGCGGTGCCAGCGGCTCATCCACAGCAGCAACCGGTGCATAATTTTCAGGCACCTCTTCCTCTGGCTCCTCTTCTTCGCTTTCGACATTGTCTCCTGCAACAAAATCGGCATCCAATTCGGGCGGCTTGGCTGGATTCTCGGGGGGTAGAAGGTACCTCGGCTGTAGGAGGAGGATTGGGAATGGTGGTCGGCAGGTTCCGAAGGTCCGTGATATCTTCAGTCCAGCCTGAGGATTTGCCGCACTCAATGAAAGTTACATCCCGCGATTTGTAGACCTTCTGTTTCACGTGGTCATAGCACTTATATGCTTTCGACTGTGTACCTGGCAGGTTGTAGTACCCCAATAGAATGCATTTCACTGTCGTATCCGTGAGCTTCGGATGTCCTTTAAGTGGCAAGACCAACACATATACTTGGCAGCCAAATGGGCGTAGGTGACTGACATCCTGCCATTGCTTTGTCCACGCTTCCTCGGGGATGCGCCCATCAAGGGAAGAATGTGTTGGACAATAGTTCCGCCTAGGGCTGGGTAATATTCAAAATCCGGCTGTAAATTACATTTGGCTAGGAGGGGGGGTCCGGTAATGTATGAAATGCCTGTAAATTACGGTAATCTTTAACGCCACAGGCCCGAAAAATTTACTGTAAATTACAGTAATAAATGATTGTAATATTTGTAAACAATGTAAATAATGTAAACTATGGTTGGTGATCGCTCACGGTGGGCAGAGCTCTGATGCATTGTCAAGAATACCGCTGTAGTACTGGAGGAGGATGTTCCCCGCTCGTATAGTGCCCTGGAGAAGTTGAATTGAGCGCTAAAATTGCATCACTGCTGTAGGAATGTCCAAAGAAATTTCTGGCAAACTTTACAATTCTTTACACTCCAAATGAGTGGCTTGGTGTAAGAAATGTAATTTACACATAGTTTACGTGTAATTTTCAAAGTGTAATTTACACAGCCAAATATTACCCAGCCCTAGAACTTCCGCGTATTCGCCCATACAATACGGTGTCAGGCCAGAAGCCCACTGGAAGCCCAGCCTCCTTGAGATTTGCCCGGGCACTGTCCTCCAGCGTACGGTTCATATGCTCTGCGACGCCGCCTTGCTGAGAGGTATGCGGGGCGGTTGTCTGATGGATAATATCCTTGGCTTCAAGCAGTGCCTCGAACTCATCAGATGTGTACTCCCCACCATTGTTGGTACAGATCTTTCCAATCTTTTGGCCTGTCTCCTTTTCCACCCGTGCCTTCCACACACGGAATCGGGCTAGGGCGCTGCTCTTAAGCCTCATGAAGTCAACATAAACATGCGCCGTGTAGTCATCCGTGAATATGATGAAGTAACGGTTCCCGCCGAGTGAAATTGGCAAAGGTCCACAGATATCTGAGTGTACTAGCTCTAGAACGCGAGTGGCGCATTTCCTTCCTCCTTTCGGGAATGACTTGCACGGAGTCTTCCCAAGCAAGCAAGCTTCACACATGAAATCATCTCCTGCAATCCCTATTTCCAAACCATCAACCGTCCCGGATGCGATGAGTTTTCTGAGATCAGAAATATTAAGATGGCCGAGACGCCGATGGAGTATGAGGATGTCGAGGCGCTTACCGGCGGGCGCAGGGGTTTCTTGAGAACAGATGGGAGTGCACTGTTGGATGAAATAGAATTCCCAAGGCCGAGGGTGTAGAGACCATTCTTGAACACGGCCTGGTAGAGGGCTTCGCCGCGCAATTTGATCAGGCACAATGTGCCCTCGAATTCGAGCTTGACTCCAGGGACAGCTGTCAGCTGTCCAACCAACAGTAGCGAGCCCGCAAGCTTGGGCACATGCAGTGTCTGTGTGAAGTCCATAGTCCAGACTCCCGTCAGAGACTCAATTCGCCTGCGACTTGTACCGCAGCTGATAGCGTAAATTTCGCTGTTATCGCCAAACTGGATTGGAATTGGGTTCTCGAGTATGGTGTAGGTGACAAAGGATGAGCGGCCCAAAGTAGGGTGACGGGACGCGCCCGAGTCGATAAAGAGCGCTTCAATATGAAGGGCGTTGGTGGTCTTCTTCGTGAGAAGGACTTTGACCTGATCATCATCTGTGGTGTCATACGCAACCTGGGTGAGGCGGAGCCTTTCCTTGGCTCATTCCTTGGCGGTGAGTGTGCAGTCACGGACGATATAGCCTTCACACCGCATCCGTGACAAGGGACATCCTTCTTCCAGTCACTCCCACCACCATTGCCACATCCTCCCCGTCCTCCTCATCTGTGCCCCCTCTGCTGCGTAACATAGGCCTTCATGGCATCGGCCGCCAGTTTGTCATCACGAGCTTTCGCCAGTGCAAGTTTCTCTGTGTGCACCTTGAGCGCGTGTTCTTCGCGAAGGTGGGCCACAAGTACTTTGTGCTGCAGGACTTCGTCTTCCAGAAGGATAGGAGTGACAGTGAGGACATTGGTATGGCCAGTGAAGAAAATGCTCTGCACAAGAGAGGTAAAGTCGGCCGGTAAATTTTTGAGAGTGTACTGAAGAAGTTTGTAGTCAGATAGCGGGTCATTTCCGCGCTTCAAATCACCTGCATAGCCCAGGATGATATCCAGATGGTCCTGGAGGGCTCCACTCTCGACCCCAGCGTACTTGTTCGCCGAAATCTTGTCGTGAATCGCGATCATCGACTGCATCCCTTGGCGCTGGTAAACAGTGCGAAGATTACTCCACATTTCCGCGGCAGTCTGTGTGTCCCGAATGTACACAACCTGGTTGTCACTGACCATCCCAATGATTTGGCGCCGTGTTTTCTTGTTGCCCTTGCGCCAGTCCGGGTATGTTGCGTTGGCGACCTCCACATCAACAGTTCCTGTCGCCAGGGGGACGGAGGTCTGCTGGACAACTGTGGTAGGAAAAACCCATTGACCGGTGGTGTACTTCCAGCACTCTTCGTCTTCCAGTTTCGACTGAACCTTAAAAGACCAGGTGTCCCAGTTTTTGCTGCCGAGCAAATTGAAGGCGTAGCACGTTGAGCTGGAAACAGCTTGGGTGCCCATAACCTGTTGTAGGTCAAGAGTTCAGGGTCTGTAACCGTTCTCATCAGACTAATTTATTAGGTAGACCATTATACTACGCACCTGTGACCATTCTCTTCAGACTGAAGAGATCGGCCACAGGCTCACAATAGAGAGCTTGCGCAAAAGCCGCATAAGCCACATGCGGCTTTTGGGCATTGCGCAAAGCCGCGTGCAGAAATCAGAGCTGAGGTTTGAAGAAACCTGAGTTAGTGGAAGGTTAGGTTGGCCCAAGTACATGCACTGGGGATGAAAAAAATCTTGTCTACACCGTAATTGCTGCATGCAGGAGACGAAAAGTGTGGGAAGTTTGTTTGGAGCTACCGTGATCACTGGAAAAATGGCATCCCTCAGCTGCGCACTCCACTGATACTCTTACTTCTCCGCATACAATACACTTTTTCAGGGACAGAGGAGACTATCTAACTCACCAGGACCCAAAGAAAACACTTTCACATCCAGGGAATTTTGCGCAATGCCTGAAAGCCGCTTGCGGCTTGTGCGGCTTTTGCGCAAGCTCTCTAATAATATGCAACCCTGCTGATCCAAACACGACTCTCGTCCCATCGGGACTCGACGCGTCTGGACACGAGGTCTCAAACTACAACAGGGAGCTCGATGGAGGGTTGGATGAGCTCGTCATTGTAGTCCTTGAGCTTGGCTACCTTTGCGCGCTTCATGGGGAGCTCGTCGACCTTGACCTCAACCTCGTCGTCGACCTCGATCTCGATGAGTTTCAGGGGCCTGGGATGCTGGCAGGTCGTTGCTGATGCGGGGCGTGTTCGCAGAGGGGATGGAGCAAGTAACGGGAGGTTGAGGAAGGCGTGCAGGCGACTGATGTAGCTGTCCTCATTGACACTGTCAAGGACCTCAAGGCGCCGACCCAGGAGTGGCTGGTCTGTGCGCACAATTTGCACATACACCGGCGGAATACGAATCCACACCCAATACTCAGCGGAATAATATTTGTACATAGCATCCGCAGATGACAGGTGCTGCCCAATGTCGGCGAGCTTGATCCTAGGCAAAGTGCGCTCCCATGCGGCGCAGTCCTGAATGACAGACATTGTGGCTTGCACTTGGGGCACCGAAATGTTCAGAGTCATTGATATTGACGTGAAGTCCGAAGAGCATCATATCGCATAGGGAGAGGGGGGAAAGAAAGAGGATGACAGCAGGAGGAAAGAGAGGCATGTTGTTTGGCGCTTGCTTGGCACGGAAGCACTCGAGCCTCGAGATCTCTGTAAATGTGAGTTGCTGAAGCTGCCGAAAGCAATTTCCTCATTGGGAATTCACGAGGAGGCGGAAATGCAAAAGTGCTGCGAATGTATTATGTACAATACTCAAACTTCTGAATCACAGGGTTAATCCCAATCACAATGGTCATTGAATCCCGAGACAGCCGATGGCCTTCCAGATGAGTCGATTTTGGTACAAAGCTCAGCACATCTATACACCTGAGGGAGGGCTAAGATCTATACAGTTCATATCCATATTCAATGGTGACCACACGGGCTTCACGGGAGCGCCACGCCCGCTCTCACGCCCGTGCTGATTTGTGTGATTTTACTGGGATTTTGATGTAGCACACTCGCTGTCACTCGGATTGAACGTACTTTTGCAGCAAGACATTTCTATTGAAGCTTTAAGCTTTAATCCCAGTGAGAAACAGTCTCTTCTACATTTTTGGATAATACCACCACTACACCCACACACACTCTGCTTGTCTCATAGCTGCAAAGCTCTTAAATATCTTATTTCCATTGCTCAATTATCGCTCAGGCCAATTTCTGGTGATATCTTCTAGTGAAGGTTCATCTTTTTGATGGGAATCTTATACCTTCCCTTCAACCTATTGTGAGGCCCTGTACAATGGACTACCACTCATCTGGATTTCAGCTCTTGCTTCCTCCAATTGGACTATTTCTGATCCTTGTCTTATTTCCGTGGGCATCACTGCTTATATTGGAAGGACTTGGGTTATATCTTGGTGATAATTGGATTGTTTGGGTTTAGTTCAGAGTACATCGTTCAGGGATCCACATGCCTCGGCCTTTGCCCCCAGTGTCCAGATATTTAATCACAACTCTGTCTGGGCATTCCGGATTCATTTTCTCACTGAAAGTTGCTCCTAAGTCAGTTCAATTATCATGCCCTATGTTCCGGACTTGGTAAAGACTGAACTGTGCTCCTAGTTCGGGGTTTGCTTGCCCAGACACATCTGTGCATCACAGATAATTTCTTGTAGAATCTATTAACACAACCATGCCTAGTCAACCTTCATGATCAAATACAAGTCACACAGGAATGAATAGATGAATAAGTAGAGATTGTTCAACTAGGCGAACAAGAATCCTAAATGGAAAAACTAGTGTATCAATAGTTCATCGGAATTCTAAACTATCACTACTTCAACCAGATCCTCCTGCAGATCCTCAATATCAGATATATTGTCCTCTCCCTCTTCCCCAATGCTGGTAGGTGCATTCAGCATTGCAAGATGAGCCAAGTTCATTTTATATTGCACCAGAACATCTTTTCTAACACTTGCTAGTTTTTCATCAATCAATTCAATCTGTTTTATCTGTGATGATCTTTCAAAGAGTGGCCTTGCTGTATCCCAGAATTCCACTGCCTTGTACAGGTCATCATGGCCTTTAGCAATATCTCCGAGTCGGAGCATGCATTCAGCTCTGCTGCAATGGACATCCATGTAGGTGAATCCTTCAAGTGCAATGATAAACAGGCTGACAGCTGTGACCTCATCAGCCTGAGCACGAAAGATGTCTCCGAGAAACTGGAGAGCCTTGTTTATGTGCAACTTCTCTTTAAATTTGATAGAATGGACAAGATAGACAGTTGTCCAACTGGACATCTGACCAGATGCACCCCAGTGTCCAGTGTTACCAAGCCTTTCCAAACAATAGGATTTAATTTGGGAGTTGCTGTAGGCTGTGAGACATGTCTTGAAAAGTGCCTTTGCTGCCGGAATGTCTCCCTCCATCAGGTAGAGACCTGCCAAGGTGGTATCACACATTGTTAGTGCTTGAATCTGTTTCATGAGAAGGAATATCTTTGTGGCCGCCCCAATATGCTGTTGCACTTCCTCTTTTGGAGCTTTCATGGACACACCGATTTCTGCAAGATTCAGTAATATAAAGGCATGGTCATAGGGCTCCAGGTGCACTGGGCATTGTTGAAGCATCTCAGTTTGAATATTGTGTGCTTCACGGTATTCAGATTTGAGTCTGTGGATCTCTGCCTGATGGTTCCTAATACTGCGGACGATGCGCCCACCAGATATACCGCTAAGAACCAGGAGCTCCCTTGCCCTAAGGCAGAGAGAGAAACCATGCATGTAGTTACCAAGTTCTGTCCAGACCATTGCTTCAATGTAGAGTGCATGTGCTTCACTGTATGAATCAGCAGAAATCCTTGCGAACCTCTGCGCCTCACATGCATGTAGCCTAGCTGGCAGGTAGTTACCAAGCTGACATTGATTAAGTGCAAGCTGCAATAACGCTTCAGAAAGTCTTTTTGTGTTTCCAGATGAAGTTGCCAAGGCTATAGCCAAGCGACAAAAGTGCAGGACTGTGGAAGAGTTGGATGTCGCATAATGGTATGCAGCAGTGATATAGAATTTACCTAGACACTTATGTCAGTCTTTATGTCCAAGGAAAAAATTGTAATCCCACATTTAAGATCTGGGTCCTCAAAGTGTTCAAAGTGGTTTAATGCCTGGGCTACAAGTGTTTCTGAATTTGAAATTGGTGTCTGGAGGTAAGAGCCAAGCAGCTCAGCAATGAAGTAGACCTCAAGGCGATGGTCGCATGGCTGTGGAAGGATGTTATGAAGCTGGCCAAGCAGAGAAATTGACCCTCGGCCCGTAAGTCGGCTGAAATAATTCAGATACAATGCACCAAAAATGGTTTCTGTGAGGTCTGGGTCGTCCTTTTGGAGTCTATTCACGAGCACAGTTTGGATATTGGCCAGATTTGATGATATTTGCCTGACTATGGCTGAATTTGTTTCAGTTCCAGAGAAGTCCTTGTACAACTCTAGTAGCCCATAGAAATGTTTCAAAAGACATTTGACAAGCTCATTTCTTGGTGGGTGAGTCTTCCGCATATATTCTCTGATGGGCACTAATACTTTTAGTTGTTTTTTGTCATCCAGATAGGCCAAAGCAGTTCTAATCAATGTTGTTTTGCAATTCCAAATATCCTTGATTGGAAGCTTGCTCTGGCGAAGCTCAACATCTGAAAGGCCATCAGGAAGCAATGACAAGAGACTTAATAGCTCTGGTGCATTAGGGACAGCTGTGATCCTGGGGCCAGACAAAGAGAGTAAAATTGACAAATCCAAGTTGGATTTTTTGTCGTAGCCCTCTGAAATCACAGTGGTTCTCTCTTGCTCCCAACGGGACAATACACTGGAGCATCCCTCGACATCCACCAAATGTGCAATAAGATTGATAGCAAGGGGCATGTTGTCGGTCAATGAAAGGACCTGATCGATTTCTTCTGGGTTATGATGGTCTTCAGCAATGTCAATGAATGTTTGTTGGGCAGCATGGTGTTTCAGTGGTTGCAATGGAAGGAGAAATGGGCGACTCCATTGAACTTTGGGTGGCCTTTCTGCTCCACGCATAGTAATCTGTGTTGCATGAGTGAAGTCAAAGAAATGAAGCACTGCCACTCACAATCAGTGCCAGGCCTTTGATGTCTGTAAGGAGGGATAAAAATTCTTCAATGTCACCACGAGACTCCATGGGCTCCCACACTGTTTCTAGGTTATCAAGAACCAAGAGGCTGGATGGACCAGTATTGAAATAATGGTGAACTGCCTGGCTAAGATCTTTGCCAGGCTTGAGGCCCAGATGGGCTCCAATGAGTGCTGCAAGTTCGATCTTGTTGGCTGCAGAGTCGCAAGCAACAAAATATCGATGATGCGCATATTGTTCTAAGGCTTTTCCATGATGGAGAACAGCTCTGGCAAGACTGGTCTTCCCCATCCCGCCTGTACCTAAAATAGCTATCCGGGGAGCATCCGTTCTCAGCAAATGTAGGATGTCAGACAATTCTGATTCACGACCATGAAATATCTTGGGCTCTGATGGCAGCATTGAGATTGATTTGGAGCTTTAAAAGTCTCAATAACGATGTTGCAACATTGGGCGACACATACCTATTGTGAGATAGAGAATAGACGCTGCTCATCTGGGTTGAAGTTGGCAAAATTGGCTGTGAACTCAAATTGATCATACCGTGGATGCTCTGTCTGAACTTGCAGTATCAGAGAGTCCATTGATCATGCCAAGTACTTCTTGATGCCTCTGTTTTGCCTCTGCCTGCATTGTGCAAACATCGGTCATTATACTGGTGTTCTTGAGCTTTGTGGACAGAATTATTTGTAATGAATTGTTGTAAAGCCTATGCGAGAGCTCACCTGAAAAAAATCAAGTGCTTGTGTCAGTCCATTTTTGCAATCCTTGAGCAGTGTGCGCATCTCTCCCTGGCGGAAGAACTGCTTGACTTTGCTGCCACTCTGTTGGGCCTCAACAAAGGTATGGATTTTGTGAAGGGTCCTAGGGGTAATTATCAATACCAAATCAGAGCTTCTCACAAAGAAATTACTCTGTAAATTTGCCAATGTGATACAATACACTTGGAGGCAGCAGACCACCAGTATCTGACTCGACATGCAGAACAACAATTGAATTGAGAAATTCGTAGACTTGCTCCATTAATTCTATGCAGCTTTTTTGATTTGATTTCACAGTCTGTTTTGTTGTATGGAGTTTCCCAGTGAGGTCGTTTCAGTAATCACTCACCACCATATTATTCAACAGTGATTTGATTGTGTTGGAAATCACCACGGAGAATGGGGTGTTCAGGCCATTGGCAAAGACTTCGAGGGTTCCTGCGGTCACAGTTAAACATGCTATGATATTTTCCTTTCGAGTTTGAATGCTGGTAGGTTGGGTGGGCATCTTGACAGTGATATGCGAGGTGACCGCCAATGTCGGAGCGATCTCAGTATTTATGACCCATAGCCTGGGAGTTCTCCAATTCCGATGTTTCTCCGCCGATTCTCCCACATGCCGAAAGAATGCCGGGCGGCGGAGTCAGAGTTTTGGAACTTTCTGATTCGTTTGATTTGGAACCAAGTTCTGTTTTTGTAGATGTCAACGGCATGGTGTTCACATTTGGCCCGTCCCGGCAGCATTAACGACCCATTCAAATGTGGCTTCATAATGAACTTCGAGATGTGAATGTGCTTCCCTAATCCTTAACGAAATATATTCTGGCGACAGAGGAAATTTGATGCACATTCGGCGCTTGAAGCTCTGAGGTCCCAGACCCTATTGGGCGTGGGGGATGGCGGGAGAAGTGTACCGTGCCGCTCCGTCCCGAAGGTTAATTTAATTCTTGTACTTGGTTATAAAAGGCGTAAAACCTTCACTCCCGATTGGCCCATGGCTTCATCAGCCCCACAGCCCCGCGCTGGTTCCGACGACCCTATACGAGTGAGTATCAGCAGTATCAGCGGTGATGGGCGAGAGCGCGCAACGAAGACAGAATTCAATACGCATCGCGCAGAAGTTGTGTGGTGCATCAGCGTAGCGCTGAGAGGAGGTCAACGATAACGAGTTGAAGGATGAAGATACCCAGCTTCAGTGGCGTTGATGTCGATGAGGGGAAGCGGGAAGTAGAAACGGCACGCACCTGCTGCAGCGTCCGATGGAATCCAGGACGGCGACACGGGGTTCTATAGAAAAGAAAAGAACTAGCGGGATAACGGAAGCACATCTCACCCCCGCATAAGCCACGAAAAATTCCTTCTCACACAGCTCCACTTAGAGTCATACCACTGCCGTTAAATTGGAGCATAAACTCAAATCAGCAGATAATCAACTTCTGAAACCTATTCGAAGGACCTGCTTTCCGGCCGCCGGGAGACGCAGCCACTCATGCCGCATTCCTCTTGTGAAAGAGGCACCACTCTCCACCACCTAAGACCGCGGTGTAATTTTATAAAGAGTTTGAAGATGGAAGATCAGATTCCGTGGGTTTCCACCAATGATCGGCCTTCAGCTCGCCGCTGCCAAAAGAATACCAGCCAAAATTTTGGATCCCATGACCTGATTAACCGTTCTTTAACGAAATGGCTCCTCGGCTGTGCTATTTTCCCATATATCATTGCTCCTTTGCTCTTCCTCGGCTCAGCTCGTGCTCTTCATCTTTATTTAACCCCGCCCATCGTTGATTTGTTGTGCTTTTCGACACTGCCTCTTCAGTTGTAGCTGAACAGCTGACTTACCCGCAGTCTGTTCCTGACAAGGCGTAGTTCATCGCAGTTGCTGCGGAAGTGCATCAGGAAAAACCGAATTGCTACATCAATCACGCTTATGGTACCAACACCGGATATCCCCGGTAGCTGACAGCCGGAGCTCAGTAGCAGTTGATAGCCCTCGGTAGCGCAGCGCTATTGTTTGATAGCTCGTCGTAGCTCAGCACTGTGATTTCATAGCTCTTTGTTGCCAGCCGCCATGCTTCAATAGCACCTGTACTCTCCAGAGTAATCCTACTGTATTGTGGTTTGTGATTCGATCATTAGGTTGGTCAAGACTGTTTTACAAAATTGTTTAGTAGGCAAAGACATATTCTTGGAAGTGACAACTCGGAGTGAAGTCTGCGAGCAGCAAAATGTGTAAGCTTGGAAACAGGCCCCTGCCAGCGGGTTAGTTACGGAAGCTTTTCAAGTGCGCTCATGGAGTCCGTATACGTCGGGCCGCTGCTCGCTCCGGTTCTGAATTCAAGGTCAACAGAGTTGATACCAAATTGAATTGAGCCAAAGCGCACTTTCGTTTGGCAAAGGGATTCGGAAAGAGTCAAAGTCCAGCCATCAAACACGTGTGTGGTCCGTGCGCGATCTTGTTGATCATTTTGATGGTTGCCACAAGGATTGCGACATGGTTTTCTTCTCTTTCTCCCACAACCGCGCCCCCACTTCTCTTTTTTCTCTTAGCTCCCTCCTCTCCCTTGGCTCCTCTACCTCGAGCCAATCCACGCGCAAGCCAATCAACGTGCAAACCAATCGACGTGTAATACTCTGCAGCTGAACCACTTCCACTGTGATGTAGGGCGCCAAAATCTGTGGTCCAAGTCCCTCAAGAACTTCCGTGAACCGCAAACTCCAACTCTGGCTCAAATCAAGCTCAACCGTAGCTCTCGCTCCCTCATGCAATCAACAAGCAATCAATTACAGCTAATGTCGGAACCGAAGGCGCGACGAAAAATTTCCTGATTTGGACACATTTTGGAATCCGAAACCAATTCCCTCATATCTCCCTCATTTTGTGTCGGATTACCACGTTTATTGGGTCATTCTTTTGGAATAATTACAGCGCGATTAGTGACAGAGCCAGATTTCTCAAAGAATATTTTCTTTCCACCAGATGACATGGGGTCCTGGTTTGAGCCTAAAATGTTCTACAGTAGCATGTCCTAGTCCCAACAAGCTAGAAATTTGGGAGGGGTGACTCTGATACCATTTGAAGAGGGTGACAGAGCCAGATTTGGTGATTTTTTAATCAGGGAATTGTTATTGTACCAAATGGTCTCCAAGGCTTAGACCACAATAACTCCTCCAGTTTTCAACTAAAATCCTTGCAAATTTGGGAGGGGCGACTCTGATACCAGTTGAAGAGGGTGATAGAGCCAGATGTGCAGATTTTTTAATCAGAGAATTGTTATTGCACTAACTGGTTTCCAAGGCTTAGACCACAACAAGTCCTTCAGTTTTCAACCAAAATCCTTGAAACAAGGGACTATGGTGTCGCTCTAGAGGCCAGCCTTTAAATTATGAAGTTATTTCATTCAAAAAGGTGTCTCAGAAACGCTCCAATCAGAGTGTGTCATGTCTGCACATGTCAAGGACTGTCAATTCGCGCTCACAATTACTGTGGTCTTTGTTCTCTGGCACAGATACTGACCAATAGGTCACTTGCCAAGGCTTGAGCTAAGTCTGCAGAGAAAACTCAGATGGGTTCCAGGCTTCAAGAGGCTCTCCAGCTGCCGAGTCCACATTCTGAATTCCGAGTCTTCTCATGTTGAGAGTTCTCATTCTCGCCTCGACTTCCCTGACTTTGAAATCCAATGGCACCACCTTCAGACACTGAGGAAGGTGTTGCTCCTTCTGCACTTCAAACTCACTTCAGGAAGCAGACAGTATCCAATGTATTGAAGTTCGAGTCTTCCTGTCAACAAACCTGCAAAGAAGCCAGGACCTAAGCCGAGATCTATGTCTCTCAAAGCTCTCAAAAATATGCCTGCACCAAAGCCTACAGATGGCAACAACTCGGGAATTAGGCTGAAGAGCGGGTACAAAAACCTGTGTCATTCTCTTACCATTGATAACTATGTTTCAGAGAAGAAGAAGAAAAGTGCCATTGAATATGATTTGGACGGTGTTGATGTTGTCCCAGGTAATCAGTACTGTGTTTAGTTTTATTCCTTGATTGATTTGTACAATAAAACATGCCCAGAAATTGTACGAACACAACAGGTACACTGTTTGAACCTCCAGATGTGTTTTTTCCTACCAAGCTTCGAGTCGAGGTGAGAAGTGAGGGAACTTGGATCTGTTCATCATAAGTTGGGTGCATGTTGAGTGTGGCTGCGGGGGTAGCATGAAATCTTACAGGCTTGCTAAGTTTTCACTCCGAGTGCAATGGCTCCATGGCAGCCATAATTTCAGGGAAGGAAATATTGAGCCCATGAGAGGTCAGAAGAGCAGATCTTCCAGCTGGATCCTTGAGTCAAACATGCAGCTGTGGTCTAAGCCTTGGAAACCAGTTAGTGCAATAACAATTTTCTGATTAAAAAATCTGCAAATCTGGCTCTATCACCCTCTTCAACTGGTATCAGAGTCGCCCCTCCCAAATTTGCAAGGATTTTAGTTGAAAACTGGAGGAGTTATTGTGGTCTAAGCCTTGGAGACCATTTGGTACAATAACAATTCCCTGATTAAAAAATCACCAAATCTGGCTCTGTCACCCTCTTCAAATGGTATCAGAGTCACCCCTCCCAAATTTCTAGCTTGTTGGGACTAGGACATGCTACTGTAGAACATTTTAGGCTCAAACCAGGACCCCATGTCATCTGGTGGAAAGAAAATATTCTTTGAGAAATCTGGCTCTGTCACTAATCGCGCTGTAATTATTCCAAAAGAATGACCCAATAAACGTGGTAATCCGACACAAAATGAGGGAGATATGAGGGAATTGGTTTCGGATTCCAAAATGTGTCCAAATCAGGAAGTTTTTCGTCGCGCCTTCGGTTCCGACATTAGCTGTAATCATGTTTATCTCTCGTCTTCAAGCTTCTTACGCAAGTCCTCGAGCTTCCTAACTCAAGCAACACTAGTGTCTATGTACTAGCTCCGCACTCGCTTCCGGACCATGCTGGCTGTAACCATGCACGAACGACATCGGATGCGTAGTCCCGCTGTAGTGAACCCGCTGATGACGGCGAAGAGGGCGCACTGTACGTTCTTCCTCATTTTTTTATTCGTCTTTGATGTCTGAACTGATCACCTACCTGTAGGAATTATTTGCCACCATTGTCTTGCTTGGTTCCCCATGTCCTCAAGAATCCCTCGGCATGTACTTTTTGAAGTGCAGGCTGCTTACTGCCAGATGCGGGTGAGTCCGCGAGCACTTGTCGTCGATTGACTGCACTTACCTGTCTTTTCAGTATGATCTTCGCTTTGGCGTACCCGAGACCAGATAGTTGGCCAACTACAATAGAACGTATCTACGCGAGCTCGTGAAATATCATATTTATTCTCACCTCTTTCTGAACGTACACTTGAGATTTATATGAGCATGATTTGAATAACATTCAAGGTATGCACAGATAAGCCTGCAACAGACTGCCACATAGCAATAGTAGCTCTGGTAGCTCTGGTAGCATCTTGCTACCGGGAGCTACCAGACACTACTGATCACCGTGTGATGGCTATCAACAGCTATCAGATTTTGGCGTGCGGCTATCAATAGCTACATAAAGGGGACTTGTCTACCAGTCTACCACAGGTATTTCGGCTATGGAGCGCGACGTACCTAAGAGCTTTTTTCCTGATGTGCTGCCTATGGCACAGCCTAATTCTATTCATCAGGCCGAGAGGCCACGCAGCCCCGGAAGATCCTCGACATATAAAAAAGACGCGCCTTTCTCTTGGACGGGACATGTTTCGCCCACTGTCCTCATCATCAATATTATTGATTCTGGCTGGGATGTCGCAACACCTCTGCCGGCAATTGCTGAGACCTATTTCTACTCTTCACCTCAAAACTTCTCTACTGATTCTGGGCCCATGGGCCAACATGTGCCTTGTACCCGAGCCCATTGTCGCTTTGGTCGCGCTGGCGGCGCTTTGAGGTGGCGGTACCTTCGAGTTCGCTGAGCCTTTGGCAAAGGCTGCGGTTTTCAGCAAGAACTCGCCCAAGTTCAAGCTGGCAGCTTTTGTAGCCCTGACGTCAAACATGTAAATTTGGAAGAAAACAGTGGGCAGACTAAGTGACTCACTGCAATGATATCTGCCTTGCTTGCATCAATGTCGATCAGCTGGAGATGTTGTTGCTCTTCGTCGCCGTTACCGAAAGATTCACCCTCTGAGTCACTCCCGTCTGATAGAACGGGGGGAAGCATGCTGGCGGTAGGAGGCAACAAAACACAATTGACATGTCGGTCGATTTCTCGGTGGGATCCTCAGGGTCGGGATTATGGCAGCTCAATCTGTCATTCACACTTGGGGGGAGCAGTGATTATTCACATAGAAATGCAGCCTCAGTTTCGGAGACTGTTTGACAAGAAATAAATAAATATTTGTCGTCAATATCTGGTACAGAAAATCTAAGAGTCAGACAGCATTGAACCTGGACCGGCGGTGTGATTGATGCCCAAGAATTGAGGGCTGATGGTGCGGCGTGTGCGCGTCGAGCACTCGCCGCGGAAGGTTTCTCCCAATGAAGGTGCATCGTTGCGGCTGTGCGGTATGCGACCCCGGAGGAGGCGAGGCGGTGTGTGGAGAGAGAGAAAGGGGTGGGTACGCCGATTGCAGGGAGTAGCGGGGAAGAGCGACGCGCGGTGTTGGATCCCGAGGGCGCGGTGTTGAAGGCACTGTTGAAGGAGATGGAGGAGCGGAGAAAGAAGGAGAGGGAGAGGGAGAGGAGCGGCGGAGGCGGGAGGCGGTTCCTGCTCTTGCAGCGCCTAAACCGAATACGCAGGCGCAAGCGCAAGAGAAGGCGGCCCGAGTGGCACGAACGCAGAGACGCCCCGCGTGCACCCGTCCCTATGTGCACAGGCCGGGTGCGGGAGCGTGTGCTGCTGTGGATACGAGCACTGCGATGGTGAACCCCTTTGAATGCGGCACGGCACGCCCATGCGCAGGCCCCCGCTGTCGAACGCGGAGTAGCGCATGATCTCGGAGCGCAGGTGGAATGCATCGAGTGCCCCCTCCACCCATCTCCTCCGGGATCCCACTCCCGTTCACACCAGCCGCAGCTGCGCCCTCGTCGTCGTCCACGTCCTCCACGACCCCCAGGGCAAACAAATCTTTAATCCCCGCCGCACGATCGCTCGACGGCTTATGCAGCACGGCCTTACACATGGTTTGTTTCTGTCTGGATCTCTGGGGGGGAAATGTATTAACAATTTGACGTAGGTCAATTGCTGCAGTAGTGTCGATCTTGTGGGTCATAGCGGCCTACATTTTCACAGGTGTGTGTTATGAAACTTTCAATTCTTTCGCATTCCCACCTTACAAACAGGAAATGGTACCCGTCGAGGAAGATATACCCCAGCCGCGGACACCGCTGCCACAGCGTGTCGCGCAGGCGGGGAAAGTCGGGCAAGTCCCCTGGATCGGGCGCGGCAGGCTCGTTTCCCTGCGCGGAGTCGGTGCTGCCGTATTCGAACAGGAAGTCCAACGAGAGGGAGAGGGACTGCAGGGTGCAGGGGAGGAGTGGGTGTAAGGCGAACATGGTGAGGAAGGAAGGTGCCTGGGTGGGGGATCAGCTTTCAGATTCGGCGCGAGATAAAAATGAGAAAAGATATTCAATTCAGAGTGTGCGGGGACATAAAGGCGAACACGTACCTGGGGCGTGAACCCGCCGTCCTCCTCTGCGTCAGGAATGAGCGTCAGCTGCAGCTCGGTGAGACTCGGAAACAGAGTGAACAGCGCGCCAAGCTCCACCTCCCCGAACGGCTCGTCGGCAGCGGTTGCAAAGCGCGCAGTCAATGACGTGATATTCGGCAGTGCATGCACACCTTGCAGCTCCGCCATGAGGTTTCGGAACGGGAACCCCGTATCGAGCGCGATGCGTGTGAGGGTGGGCTGATGGGTGAATATTTGCAGGTTTTCGCACGCGCCGGTGTAGTCCGCGAGCACGGGGAAGACCGACGCGGCCTGCGTGGGGGTGAGGTTCCGGAGGACGCCGCGGTAGTCGCTCGTGAAGGTGCACACAGCGGGGAAGGCAGCAAGGATGGCGAGCGTGCTGTGTGTCGTTGGGGGGAAGTCGTTCATCTTGAGGGTGCGGACGCTCGGGAAGGGGGCAACGTTGGGTTTGGTGATGGTGGAGGTTGGAGAGGCCGAGCTCCGTGAGGGTGTCGCGCGACAGGAGCGAGATCCAGAGATGCGCCCTTCAAGGGGGGCGATACCTGGGATGTTGCCTGCGAAGAAGGGCGCGCATAGCGATTTGCGTCGCATGAAGAGGCCGCGGGTGCGGGCGAGGCGAGTGAAATGCAGAGGCGCTGGGCAGGGGGCAGAAGGGGAGGGAAGAGGATCCGTGGTAGATGCTGCACGAGACGGTGGAGGGGCTGGAGAGGCGGCAGAGCGTCTGGCGGATGCGGGGAGGAATGAATACGAAGAAAGAGGACCAAAGACGCACCTTGTAACAGCATAACCAGCGGCACACTGAAAACCCCATACGCCGCGAGATCGCCGCCCCGCCGCTCATCGTGATTCTTAATCTACGAAAGCAAGGTGACCACATTAGAAAAGCTGGCAAAAAATAGGGGACAATCAGGAAAGCAGACGCACCTTGCCACCAGTCGCAGCGCGCACGCTGCTGAGGACGATGTTGTCGGCCAGCTTGCCGAGACCGACGCAGACCAGAGTTCCAGCCCCTCACTGTCGCGCTCGAGTGGGAGGCCACGGGCGTGTTGCCGACCCAGAGACACCGATCTAAAGCATCGCTGGGGGCCGATCTCTCTGGCCGAGAGGCCGGAGAGCTTCGCCCAAGCGCGGTTGGAGTAACATTTATCCTGGGTGAACTTGAAGCAAGTATGAGGGACGCTAGGAACCCCCGCCTGGGGCAGAGGAGGGGAGACGGGAGGGGGGTGCCATATTTCGCATAGCGACTTGACGGCTTGATCTGGGGATGCTGGATTTGGTGACGGAGGGAAAAATGAGAAGGGCGACGACATACCGACTAAGCTGATTGCATATTTATTCTTGGGAGTTTCAAGGGATCCCGAGGGGTTTGCGGCATAGAAGAGTGTGCTTTAAGACGTTCTACATTGTATATGGGGTAGCCTTCGCGGGGGAGGTGGTGATACACAAGTGACCGGGGTACTGAGATAAGAAATGGATGGTGAACGAGATGAGTTGAAGTCGAGGCAGAGGCCAGAGCATTGTAGGGCTGCCACTGGACCCGAGACCAGGTGGCCGGAGGGGCCCTGTGAGCGAGCGAGTGGATGGACAAGTACATATCGGGGGAAGCTATTGAGTTGGGAGTTTAATGGTGGAACAGGCGATTATAAAGTCGGTAGGGATTATAAGAATTGAAATAGCACTTGGGTGCGCATTGAAGAACTTCAACGTGGTTGTTGCGAAAGAGAAAGTGTCACCAATTTGACAGTTACGTTGTGATGACAGACAGAACCTGACACGAGCACGTGATTACCGCATGATTACCGCGTGTTAACCGTGTTTCTAAGTAGACTGTCGAATTCTCTCCATGCCTTCATCTGAAGCCACGGAGAAATGTCCAACTTGTGGAAACAAATTCAAGCCTCGAGGAATTGCAGGCCATGCAGCAGCCTGCAAGGCCAAAGCAGAAGATGCTCGGAACGACAGCGCATACGCAGCAGAGGTGAAAGAACAACGAAGTAGGAATTGTTCAAACCTCAGAGCGATAAATGTAACTTTCTATATGTAGGAACTGCTGCATATGACCGGCTAATGCAACCCAAGAGAGTGAAACAACCAGGTATTGTTGAATTATGTATACCGCCTTCAATCCTGGTTTTCATTGAACTTTTGACAGAAGGGGCTGCTTCAATGTCACGGAATCATATTCGCACACAGGTTGAAGATCTTGTACACTCAGGTCAACATATTTTGCGTTGAATACAATGGACTAAGCTGATTTTATACAGAGCAACCTTAATCACCATCACATGCTTCATCTCCCTACGACAACGATAGCAGCGGAGATGAAGAAGCAACCAAACTACAAGAGCCTGTGGCTCCACCAGATATCAAACGTGTATTCCATCCTCACAGTCAACGCCCCGTGATCTTTCAGTCTTTTGCCGAATACACGACTTTCAATGCAGCTAATCATGTCATACCCATTGATCCGACTCCATAGAAACCATTTCGCACGAGACTTGATTTCGAGGTTGCAGAGTTCTGTGAGCTTGCAGTGCTCAACGAAGAGCTGACAAAAACCTTCCTTTCCCTTATCCAACGATGTGGCAAAAACTTTGAAGAATTCACAATCACAAGTTGCTCTGAGCTCGAAAAATTATGGGGTTTAGCTTCCCACAAGTGCACAGAGGTGAAGCCAGTTTATTTCTGCACAAGATTCTTTGCAGTGACTTTCCAAGTTTGTTCAGGACATTATCACAGTTCCGTATAAGCAAGAAAATCGCATTTTTGAAACATTCCCCCCCCCAATCTGGGACTGGGTACTCAGCCTCGTTCAAGACCCACGACTGGCCTCTTGCTTTGTATGGGATGCAGAAAAGGCCTACAGGTTCACTGGTGATATATACACGCGCTTCTATCACGAGCCATGGACGGCCAACGCATCCTGGGATGCACAGGTAGGTGTTTTCTCTGTTTCCAAAATCTGTTTAGTTTAGTATGTCAAACAGAGTCAGCGCTTCCAAACCATCCAGACGCAAAACTAGTGGGCCTGATTATTTATGTTGACAAATCAAAACTGTCTACCTTTGGCATGGAGAAGGCTTATGCAGTAGTTGCTCGTGTTGCAAATATTGCAGTCTCCGTGCGCAACAGTAATAATCAATTTGGTGGTAGGCAAGTTGTGGGGCATCAACCTGTGGTATGATATTCTCTCTTGCTGCATACTCGAAATCAACCATCCTGAATGACATATTTAGGTGAAGGAAGATGCAAATGAGAACAACAAGCAAAGCTTCAGCAATTTCAAGACTGTGGTCTGGCATGCGGCATTTTGGAAATTGCTCGAGTTGCTTGTACACCACGCAAAACTAGGCAGCTGGACAATGTGCGGAGACGAAGTGCTTCTCTGGCTATGGCCTATTATTTTGATTTTGGCATCGGACTATGAAGAAGCGTGAGTGCTTTGTTTTCTAGATCAACTTTTGTATTGAGATATGCAATGGCAGCTGTGTGATGGCTCTTATTCGCGGGGTGCAGGCTCTTTATCCCTGTCCAATGTGCTTTGTTCCTTGGAACGAACAATCCGATCTGTCAACAGAGCATCTGCGGCGTACAGCAAAAGATTCAAAAGACAAGTTGGAACAGGCCAGAGCATGTCGGACTCTCGCAGAGCGAGAAGAAATACTGAAAGACAATTCATTGCGCGACGTTGAGGTAAATAAACTTGCCCGACTTTTAAAGATTATCTTGCAATTTGAATTTGCAGAATGTTTTTTGGAAAATTAACTGTGATCCACACAAGGCTCTATCATTCGACCGTTTGCATGCTTATGGTGGTCTCACCTATAAAGCCCAGATAACCTCAGTAATTAGTGTGGGGATGCAGGGTGCGATCCCCACAGTAGTTATTGAAAAATCGGGTGCTCTGGCGCTCACTGCAATAATTTTGCCAATAACTTTCAGATAACTTTCAGTATTTTCAACACCTAGGACATAGAGGTGTAGCTTGTGGGCTACACTGGATAACTTTCAATAAGTATGGGCCTTGGGGACGTATCACGTTGTTGTACAAGCCCAAAAAGGAAATATCATGTCATATACACCAAAAAAGGAAATCTCTTCAGTGACAACAGCAAATACAAGGGAAAATTGCAAAAAAAGGAAATATCACGTTACATATACCATAAAAGGAAATCTCTTCAGTGACAACAGCAAATACAAGGGAAAATCACAAACAAAGGAAATATCACGTTATGTATGCCAAAAAAGGAAATCTCTTCAGTGACAACAGCAAATACAAGGAAAATTTACAAAAAGGGAATATCACGTCATATACTCCAAAAAAGGAAATCTCTTCAGTGACAACAGCAAATACAAGGAAAAATCACAAAAATACATTAAAAATTCCTGTTCATCTTGGGAATACCTAAAGAAATGACAAATCATTTGAAGTCCAGATCTCTCCAGAGTCCCTTGGAGCAGTCACAAATCAATCTAATAAGGGTCACACCATGGTTGCCACCTATTCAGCCCCAAAAGGAAATATTATATCATATATGCTACGAAAGGAAACCTCAGGAAAAAGCAGTTATCACCTCATTGTAGCTACAAAGTATTTTGGCTGTTTCCCCTATGCTGCAATGAAGGCCACGATAAAGTTTTAATAAGCTGCAATATTGCAAGATTTAACACATAGTAGATGCAAGACAACCTTGCCACTAAAGCTGCGTGTTACCTCACAACAGAGTACCAAATAATAGAAGCTGCAATAAAGCTGCAATAATATCACAATACAACTTCATATCCATGACCTTATATGGAGACATGATATCAGATGTGAGCTGCAATAAAGTCACAATAAATGTGACCATTTGTGTAGAGTTTGTGGAGGGTAGTAGTTGCAATAAAGTCACAATGGAACTGTTGCAAAGTCACGATGAATGTGCCCTTGTACATAGAGTTTGGGAGCTGCATATGCTGCATATTGCTGCAATAAAGCTGCAATAAAAGTTGTTTCCCATAAGAAAGTCACAATCGACCTTTGCCACTGTCCGTACTGAGCATCTACTGTATATGGCGAACCATCTTCATTGGAATGATATTGTGCACAGTTCATCTACCAGGAGAACAATGCCTACATACATATATGCATGCATTGCCTTGCCACCGAAGGCGTACAATATCTTTCACCTATAACTGGCATATGTTATCTTGCCTGTGCCATGGCCTGAGTAAGTATACCAGCCTCCCGGATTCCTATCATGATCCAGACACTTTAAATGAATATTTTATTTGAATAAAATATTCATTTATCGCCGCGGTTGGCCGAGTATTTTGTGATTTGCGCAGCAACCAATGCACTGATGGCAAAACGGATTGGACAGCCAGATCGAGTGATTTTTTCTCTACAACTTTGGTTTTGGCTCTATTTTGGATTTTTTGCTGTGTCGAAGCCTCCCAGGCCGACATATTTCCTTTTTGGGCCACTACGCTTTTGGCCCAAAAAGGAAATTTCTCGTTTTTGCCCTCAGTTGGGCGCAAATTGACCATTTTTCTTGATTCAACTTTGTAGTTGTCATGTTCTATAGGTGTGAATGGGACCTGAATCACATTTTGGGCTGAGGAAACAGTGTAACATGGAGAAAATCTCTGAACTTGCAAAATTCGACTTCTGACCTTACTACCTCATAGATAGCCATGGCTCACTATCACCAGTCCCAGGATATATCCATCTCCTCATTAGACAGTGTTTTAACATGGTTTTTCCTTATTCCAGGCATCATACAGATGAATTCTGAGCACATGGACAATTCGCTTATTTGTTGTTTTCCTTGCCTTTCCCTCATGTAGTGTGCCTCTCCAATCATCATACATGACATATGTGATGTATAAACCTGTTTTGAAACACCTATTCTTCCTCAATCCACTACATATTGACTTTGATGATGTTCTGGCTTCAACTGGATATTAATGTTATTTAGGCTACCTTGCAGCATTAGAACACGATTTAAACCATCCTACTATGTACCCAGGGTATACAAAACTGTTTTAGTCAAAAATCAGGGCAAAACATCGACCTGAACCTGAGATATGTGAAGTGACAATTTCTGATCATTTGTCAAATAGGGCCTTAAGCATTGCATATAATGCCAAGAAAACCATCTAAACAGCATTTCCCAATGTAAAGAAGCAATGTTCAGCTTTATTTGAAGGAATTTTGCCAAGTTTCCACTAGATAGTGTTTTTGAGCATGAGAGCTTAACTGCGGATTGTAGCCTCTAGCCTGCGCCCTGTCCAAAACACAATTTGCTCAAATCTTGACCAAAATCAATGAAATAAAGCTTGGGATTGTTGTTTTACCTTGTGGCTTCTCACTTGTACTATTTATTTGGTACCATGGGGCTTCTTTGGGCCTCAATTAAAGAATAGATGTAGAACTGACATTTCACAGTTCTCATGATTCTGCCCATATATTGGTGTAGAATTTGGCATCTGGAGGATGGGGCATGTCATTTTGATTGTTTCATTAAATTGGATTGGTGGTCAGCATAATAGGATGAAGCAGATAGGGTAAACATTCATGTGCTACATACCTTCCTTTAATCTCAATGCTGTTAGTGCCAATATC
This sequence comes from Mycena galopus ATCC 62051, assembly GCA_014925785.1. NCBI lineage: Eukaryota > Fungi > Basidiomycota > Agaricomycetes > Agaricales > Mycenaceae > Mycena > Mycena galopus. Next base: position 132,952 of record WIQG01000350.1, read on the forward strand.
ACCACAAAGTCTCTCAGAAGTGTCTATATACCTCCCAGATGCATTAGGACGAAGTATACAGCCAGCTGGATGTGTGGTACTTACAATATACTGTGAATATCGAAATTTCCCACCTGGCCATTAAATTGTGTATATCAACCTGAAACACAAAGAAAATACCTTCAAATGACTGAGATAAGATATGATTATGAGAGGAGAGTCATTAGGCTGAGCTCCACTGGGTCTGTGTGAAGTAGTACGGGAAGAAGTCAAATTTGGGAAGTTCAGACATTCTCTCTATTTTACACTGTTTCCCCACCCCAAAATGTGATGGAAGTCCCATTCACACCTATAGAACATGACAACTACAAAGTTGAATCAAGCAAAACGGTTAATCTGCGCCCAATTGAGGGCAAAAACGAGAAATTTCCTTTTTGGGCCAAAAGCGTAGTGGCCCAAAAAGGAAATATGTCCGCCTGGGAGGCCCCGACACACCAAAAAAATCCAAAAATAGAGTCCAAACCAAAGTTGAAGAGAAAAAATCACTCAATCTGGCTGTCCAATCCGTTTTGCAATCAGTGCATTGGTTGCTGCACAAATCACAAAATACTCGGCCAACCCCGGCGATAAATGAATATTTTATTCAAATAAAATATTCATTTAAAGTGATCTAGATCATGATATGAATCCAGGAGGCTGGTATGCTTTACTCAGGCCATGGCACAGGCAAGATAACAGATAACAGCTTAGATAAAGACATTTTCTCCATGTTACACTGTTTCCCCAGCCCAAAATGTGATTCAAGTCCCATCCACATTTATAGAACATGACAGCTGGCAAGTTGTCTCAAGAACAATGGTCAATTTGCGCCCAACTGAAGGCAAAAATGAGGAATTTGCATTTTGGGCCAAAGGTGTAGTGGCCCAAAAAGGAAATATGTTAGCCTGAGAGGCTCTGGCACACCTAAAAATCCAAAAATAGAGTAAAAACCAAAGTTGTAGAGAAAAGATCACTGTATATGGCTGTATCTGTTTCCTCAGTGCCTCGGTTGCTGTGCAAACACAAAATACTTGGCAAACCCAGCATTAAATGAATATTATATTGAATAAAATATACATTTAAAGTGATCTGGATCATGATAGGAATCTGATGAGCTGGTATGCTTACTCATGGCGCAGGCAAGATAACATATACAAGATAACATATGACAGTTACAGATAAAAGATAATGTACGTCTTTGGGGGCAAGGTAATGAATACACTTACTGTATTGTTTGTAGAGCATTGTTCTCCCAGTGGTGGCACCCATGCACACAAACATTCCAAAAAAGGATTGATTATCATGGTTTGCTACGTATAGCACCTGGTTAGTACTGCAGAGGTTGACTGTGGCTTTCTGATGGGAAAATAATTTTTATTGCAACTTTATTACAGCATATGCAGGTCCTAATCCCTACATACAATTATGACTTCATAGTGTCTTTATTTATTGTGACTTTATTGCAGCTCACATCTGATGTCACATCCATGTATAAGGTGATAGATATTGAAGCTTTATTGTGACTTTGTTACAGCTAGCTTGTCTTAGGTCTCATGTGCTTCCTTAGAAATATTTCGACGTTATTGCACCTTTACCACAGTTTTTACTGCAACATAAGCAAAACAGCCAAAGCCTCTTCTAGTTGAAAGGGGTTAAACCGGATTTCTGTGGGAGTTATAGGTGTCTCGAACAGAAGAGGAATTTGTAATATATTTCTGTGGTTTTTCCTTGTATTTTCTGTCCTCCTAGATGAGATTTCCTTTTTGAGCATATATGATGTGATATTTCCTTTTTGGGCTGGTATGACAGTGCAATATGTGCCTAAGACTGAGATTTCCTTTTTTTGCAATTTTTCCTTGTACTTGCTGTTGTCACTGAAGAGATTTCCTTTTTTGGCATATATGACGTGATATATCCTTTTTGGGCTTGTACAACAACATGATACGTCCCCAAGGCCCATACATATTGAAAGTTATCCAGTGTAGCCCACAAGCTACACCTCTATGCCCTAGGTGTTGAAAATACTGAAAGTTATCTGAAAGTTATTGGCAAAATTATTGCAGTGAGCGCCAGAGCACCCGATTTTTCAATAACTACTGTGGGGATCGCACCCTGCATCCCCACACTAATTACTGAGGTTATCTGGGCTTTATAGGTGGGTGGTCTTTGGACTGATCATATTTTCGCCCAAATCAAACTCCGTGTGACTGCGAACGGCCGCAATGCAATCGCCAAAATTGACAAGCAGTAAGCAAATTGCCTCACACCACTTTTATTTCACTTACTAAGCCTTTAGAATGAGTGCAATGCCTCGCTGGAGGGGATTAAACCACTTTGACGCTGTTATGAACATCACATTCAATGATGGTTCGAAAAATGAGGACATTGCCAAAATGATGTTTTTCGCAGCTCACAATGTCCTCACCGATGCCCCGGGTATCTCACTCTTGCAATGCGCTCAAAGTTTTCTTGAGCTCAGCATGTATGTATCACTGGAAGTCCACACAACCGAGACACTCGCAGCTGGAAAACGAGAGCTTCTAATTTTTGATGAACGCATAAAGGTGCAGAAAATCTTGAGAAAATCTGGTGCTCATTAAAACTGATACTAACCATATTTTCAGGAATACATTGAGATCTGCAAAGATACTGAGTATGGTGACAAGAGTTGGAACTTTCCAAAAATGCATTCGCATTGGCACGTCTTCGATGACATCAAAAATAAAGGAGCTACACGCAACTTCGGAACAAAGATCAGTGAATCAATGCATGGCCCGATCCGACAAATGTACCACAGGCTCACAAACTTCAAGAATGTCACTCCACAGGTATGTCCACTTGGAAAGTCGCAGAATATTGCTCATATCCAATAGCTCATCAAACATGATCATCGTCGCGTTGTTGGAATTTTCATTCGAGAGCAGCTCGACATTCTTGATGCAGTTGATGATTCCGATGACACCGACAGCGAAATTCTATCCAACATCACAATTGGCTCAAAGCTCAGGCCTATTGCCTTCTCTGTACTTGAAGAGAAGATGTTCAGTGATGTTGCATTTGCAAGATTTTGAATCCGGTTTTGCGGAATGCCTGACACCGTTTCTTCAAGCGTACGGCTACGGCTTACCAGATGGCAAACCGATCAGATTTGACAAGAACAATACAGTATTATACATATACTCTCTCAAAATATTCACTCAAACACAAGGTTCACATTTAGATTGTGCCATTCCAATTCCTCAAAGTACATTACCAGCATCTCGGTGATTGGAAATCAACCGCGGATTATTTGCGATGCAATCCCATGTTCCACGGCCAATCACGCTACGATGGTGCTGTGGTCAAAACCACAGATGGCCACATGTTCGTCCAGCTGATATATATATGTTTTCCTGCACTGTCGGGAAGAACTCGCATCCATTTGCCCTGGTTTTACCTCTTGAACCACGAGCAGTGGGCAGGAAAGATCGACTTCTGTGTCTTTATCGTCTAGGTGCAAAGCCGAGGGCAAATGCAGAATTCATTTCTGCTCATTCAATGGTTCGTGGTATCCTTCTGGCCCCCAACTTTGATACTCCCAGCGAATTTTTAATTGTTGACATTGCGGACACTGATATCTCACTGCGGCTTAAGACGATCTTTCCAGATTGTTTCGAGTATTAATGTTTCCGAATGTATTGAATGAGTATCTTGTATATTTAGACACACAGTGCTCGGTGTTGATTCCTCTCTAGAAATGAAATTTGATGCTTCCTCAGGCTTCCTGCAAAAGGTCCAACATATTTGGATAATACATACCTGTGGAATATTGCTAAAATGACTGTAACGGTACCTGCCAGCGTTGGTTTCGGCTATCAAGCTATCGGTGATCCATGGAGCCACCCAGGTCAGACTCGTTTGCAGATGTCGGTGGATTGTGTGGTAGTCACAATAGACCACGTAGGGCCCCTAGAGCTTCCAATACCTTCCAATGGCCTTCCAAGACTGTGTCGAGGCTCCGCAGCAGCCTGCGGCATTGGCACTGCCTTGGAAGGCAATGCCGGCACTTCGAAGGGCCTTGGCAGGCAATGCCGGCACTGCCAACGCCGTTGGAACGGTATTGGAAGGGCACAGCCTTGGAAGGCAATTTACGTTTTTCCGACAAGGGGTATTCCAGCCGGACTGCTGATGAATTGAGCACCCATATTTCTCCTTGATCGAAAGCCACAGCCTTGTCCCGAATCGAACGGGTGACCTTCTTGCGCAAGCAAAATAATAACAGATGCTTACTGTGGATGAGCGCGGACCACCCGCTACAGGCTTGCATGATCTGAGTATTGGCCGTGCATTGAATACGGTTTTGGTATCCAAAAAGCTGGCTGTCATTGGTCCAGTTCCAGTGGAAAAACCGGCATAGAGGAGTGGGGGCTCGCGAAATTAATTTATGTAACGTGTAGACTAATATTATGGCTGGTCGCGAGACGGCTTGAAAAAAATGAGAAAAATACCGATGGATCTGACGAAGTTATAGCTTTGTCCTGAATCGAACGGGTGACCTTCTTTTGTATGTGCCAAACAATCATCGGACCGTCCAGTGGCGCGGACCATCCGCTACAAGGCTTCCGAGATACGGTATGCAGTACTTTGAATGTGGTTGAATTTTGGGTATGAGATCCATAAATGATACCAAATAAGGATAATGTTCAACCTTCGACTACTGATAGCTTTACTTTTCCTACAGAGGCTGCTTGTATGAATTATATTTCATGCAAATACCGTTTAGATGGCAATTTTCTATGTATGGGCCGCAAAAGTTTGTGTTTCCACGAAATCACAAAAATCAGCATCGGCACGACAGCGGGCACGGCGCTCCCGTGAAAGCTTGAAGCCTATGGGGTGTAAACTCTGAGCCCTCGCCCGGGGTGTAATGTGTTGAAATAACCCGGCACCGCCATTGACTTGGTCGGAAATCCCGGGATACTGTTCGGACACCAGATATCTTGCTTGGGATTAGTATCCGTTTCAGCATTGTAGTCTATGTACATCCCGCAGCGTCATATTCACTCAACTGAATCCATTGAATCCAAAAATATCTGAATTTTCACTTCCATCCACAGTTCAGGTTATATATACACTTCCTTTTCAGACAAACGGTAAGCGTTATAGCCAAAATGAACCTGGTCAATATATTTTCACCTGATAATACCGCCACCCCTCGATAACTATCGACGGGTCTACCCCCCCAAGACCCGTCGATAGTTATCGAGACGTGGCACGGCCACCGTACAGGTTTGGTGGCAGCTGCGGCACCCAGCGGTGGCAGAGCAGCCATGCCACCCAGTATATAGCTGCCATTGTTTGGTCGCTTTTTTTGAGCAAACAATGCCACATATGCCACGGAACTGCCATGCATGCCACAGAACCGCAAAATGGGCTGGATATCGTGCCATGGGTGCCATGAGGCCACTGACCCAGGGTCAGTAAAATTTTGTTACCCAAATAGTGCCATGGGTGCCACGAGACATTTCGACCTGGGATCAGTAAAATTTGTTACCAAAATAGTGCCATGGGTGCCACCAGACATTTCGACCTGGGATCAGTAAAAAAATGTTGCCAAAAGTGTGCCATCAGTGCCACCGGACCTTCTGACCCAGGATCAGTAAAATTTTGTTACCCAAATAGTGCCATCGGTGCCACTAGACTTTCTGACCCTGGATCGATAAAAATGTTACCCAAAATAGTGCCATCGGTGCCACCAGACTTTCTGGCCCAGGATCAGTAAAAAAATGTTACCAAAAGTGTGCCATCGGTGCCACCGGACCTTCTGACCCAGGATCGGTAAAAAAGTTACCAAAAATAGTGCCATTGGTGCCACCAGACTTTCTGACCCAGGATCAGTAAAAAAGTTACCCGAACAATGCCATTAGTGCCACAGATCATTTCGATCCGGGATCTGGGGGGAAATATTACACAAACCGTGCCATCTGTACCACAAGCCATTTCGCTCGAGGATTAGGAAAATATTTCCCAAATAATACCATCATGCCATGGACCATTTCTTCACAGGATCCAAAAAGAATGTCAAAGAATGCCATGAGTGTTACACCCTGTCCAACCCAAGATCAGTCGGACAACCTTCAGCAAAGAGTGTGTGTGGCATCCAAGGTTGCAGACGAAGAGGAATATACATTTATTTTCTGGATTAAGTGGCTCCTAGTCCTCGTGCCATCGGTGCCACCATATTCTCAAGTCCGACTATCTGTTAACTCCTAGCATGGCATCGGTGGCAGGGTGATGTTGGGCGGTGAAAAGGGCACCGGTGGGATGGCACCGGTGGCATAGATGGGAGATGCCAGGCAGAAGCCAAGGGATGGCATCGGTGGCAGGGTGAGGTAGAAGGCATGGCACCGGTGGCAGAAGCGATTGTTGTAGTGGCACTCATGGCAATTTAGGAGGAGTGGCATGCATGGCAAATTTACGCAAGAACATTATTGTATGCTACATCAATATACATATGCTACATCAATATACAGGCGATATACAGTCGATATACAGGAAATGTACAGTGAAATAATATACAGTTGTGCCTCAACTGAGGCCGAATGCTGCAAATGCAACTACCAAGAAATTCTTCCCCAAATGTGAACCTACAACTTGCGAATCACCCTGTATAGCTTGTCGAGACCGTACTCTGGGCTTGGACGACGAAAGAAATGCCTGCTCATTGAAAATCAGCAACAGAAAAAGAATCGAATCGAAAACTCACATCTTGAGCCTTTCCCCCACAGAATTGCCCATGTCCCGCATCTCCTCGTCTAGGGCCGCCAACCCACCCACTGACAAGAACTCCATGTATTTGCGGTGGCACACCTGGCAGTGGCACGGGACGTCAAACGGGACACGAACGCCTCCTGCCCAAAAAAGCCGGAGGTGCAGCCACCATTCTAAAAAGAATTAATTCCAATTTATGAAAACCCATGCAAAAAAATTGAAGAACGCACCCATGAAATATCGCCGTGCCACCTTGTAGTACCCAACCCAGATATGGGTAGTATCCCCGCCGTCGCACTTTTTGTATTCCCTGCGGCGTCGATCCAGGTCCTTCGTGTGGCCGGCTTTCAAAGCGCTACGCCTCAGGACGTACGCGGCGGACACCCTACCCTTCTAGAACCGCTTCAGAACGTCGTTCGGGATCTCCACCAGAACATAGATGAAGCCACCACCCTCTAATTTGAATGGGTGGCGGATACGGAACCTCAGAAAAGCACGCAGTTGCCTCTGCTCGATGCTGGCGCTACGGTTCAGCGGTTTTTCGATTAAACGAAGCGGTGCGCGCACGGGATTGGGCACCGAGCCACGGGAGCAGCACTGAACAGGCCAAAAAACGTCCAGAAAGTCTCAACGGGTCGAAAACGGCGCCAAAACACCTCCAATTCCACCTTTCGGCCTAAAAAGGCACGAATTTCCCACAGTAAAGGGGGGAGGACACAGCTACAGTTGGAGGACAGTCCAGGGAGGCCCAGATCAGTCAAAGCAGGCAGCAGTGGGCTGCTAAAGGGTCCAAGAGAGTGTAAGGGAGGCCAGGAAGGTCCAGGAGACTGCACAGAGTGAGTGGATGCAGCACTACTGGCAGAATTGCCACCAATGCCACTGGGTGCTGGACAGGACAGAAAGACCCAGAAGGCAGGATGAGAGCAGTAGAGAAGTGGTAGAGAGCCCACAAGCCTGCAGGAGAGGGAGGGAAGTGTCTGGTGGAGGTGGTGAATGAGTGGTGCCAGCTGGCAGGAGTCAAGAAGAAAAAACACAAGGCCATGACAATCAATGATATGCAAAGATTCCAGACCAGAAAAACGACGCAAGACCCAGCTGGGGCTCATGGTCTACGGTCACCCAAAAGGGTCCGGGGTCTTGCACCCCCAAAATACCAATCTAGAGGTTGAGGGGGGGATTTTGTGGGGTTTTGTGGGCCAAAACGACGCTCTGCGCTGATTATTAATTCAGCGGTGAGCAGCGGGCGTCCAATTTTGGCGGGGGACTCTGCCGAACGGACATATGGACGTTCCCAAACGTCGCCCTGACCGCCACCGCCCTTGTCGCGAGCAGGGGCAGTAGTTTCCGTCCATCCGGAAATTCCGGGCCGGAGTCCGGGCCGCCGTCCGAAAGCCGCGCTGAGGCGCTTGCGCGTGTCCGAACGCGGTGGGGCGGAGGCGGGAGCGGGTGGTGGGGTGTAAAATCACCCCGTAACCGGTCCGCCGATATTGATACGGCACGCCGGGCGCAGAGGCGCGCCCGCTCCCGACGCGTTCCGCTTAATTCGGGGAGCGAGCGTGCGGGTGGGGCGGAGGCGGGAGCGAGTGGTGGGGTGTGAAATCACCCCGCAACCGGTCCGCCGACCTCGAAACGGCATGGCAGGCGGCGGCGCATCGGGCGCAGAGGCGCACCTGCCCCCGACGTGTTCAGCTTAATTCGGGGAGCGAGCGCGCAGGTGGGGCGATGGCGGGAGCGGGTCGGGGGATGTAAAATCTCCCCCGCACCTGGTCCGCCGACCTCCAAACGGCATGGCTGGCGGCGGCGCGTCGGGCGCGTCCGCTTAATTCAGGGAGCGAGCGCGCGGGTAGGGCGGAGGCGGGAGCGGGTTGTGGGGTGTAAAATCACCCCGCAACCAGTCCGCCGACCTCGCAACGGCACGGCAGGCGGCGGCGCATCGGGCGCGGAGGCGCGCTCGCTCCCGACGCGTTCAGCGTAATTCGGGGAGCGAGCACGCGGGTAGGGCGAAGGCGGGAGTGGGTCGGGGGGTGTAAAATCTCCCCCGCACCTGGTCCGCCGACCTCGAAACGGCATGGCGGGCGGCGGTGCGTCGGGTGCAGAGGCGCGCCTGCCCCCAACGTGTTCCGCTTAATTCGGGGAGCGAGCGCGGGTAGGGCGAAGGCGGGAGCGGGTCGAGGGGTGTAAAATCTCCCCCGCACCTGGTCTGCCGACCTCGAAATAGCAGGGCGGGCAGCGGTGCGCCCGCCCCCAACGCGTTCCGCTTAATTCGGGGAGCAAGCGCACGGGTGGGGCGAAGGCGGGAGCGGGTTGAGGGGTGTAAAATCTCCCCAGCACCTGGTCCGCCGACCTCGAAATAGCAGGGCGGGCGGCAGCGCGCCCGCCCCCGACACGTTCCGCTTAATTCGGGGAGCGAGCGCGTGGGTAGGGCGAAGGCGGGAGAGGGTCGGGGGATGTAAAACTTCCCCGTAACCGGTTCGCCGACCTCTAAACCACTGCGGACCTGTGATAAGTCGGGGGTGGAGGTGCGCTCCGCTCAATTCGGGGAGCGAGCGCACGGGTAGGGCGAAGGCGGGAGAGGGTCGGGGGTGTAAAACTTCCCCATAACCGGTTCGCCGACCTCGAAACCACCGCGGACCTGTGATAAGTCGGGGGTGGAGGCGCGCCCACCCCCGACGCGGTCCGCTTAATTCGGGGAGCGAGTGCGCGGGTGGGACGGAAGTGGGAGGTGGTAAGAAGGTTAAATACCTCCCCGTAACTGCTGTACCAACGTCAAAGCGGCATGGGGGATGGCGGGAAGTCGAGGTAGGGGCGCTGACTCGCTCTGATTAATTCGGGGGGTGATCGCGCGAGTGAGACGGAAGCGGGAGGCCATCGTAACCGCTGCTGCTGACCTCGAAGTGGATGCGCTCCGATTAATTCGGAGGGCGACCGCGGAGACGCAAGTGAGAAGAAGTGGTGGAATAACTGCCCAGTAGTGGTGTAATAACTGCCCAGTAGTGGTGCGATAACTGCCCAGTAGCCACGAAGCGTCGTGAAGCCCTGCTATGTATCCCACCTGCTTCTCCGCATACACTGTGTCCCTCAGCCAACGGCTCGTTGTGAGAACGGTGGGACATACGCAAAAACCCAATTGCGATCTCCACCAAATTGCTCGCCACTCCAAGAACTGTACACGCCGCATCTCCTCTTGAAGGAGGTCCACCTCTTCAGCATAGCGCATAGACCTGGCGCAAGAACAAAGGGGCTTGGGCTCGGGTAGCACCGGGCAGCACCGGGCTCAGGGTGGAAGGGTGGCGAGCATCAAAAGCGCGATGACAGTGAGAGCGAAGAACATGTTTGATATTAGTCACGGGACTTAATCCTTATTTTCCTGGGTACCGTGCCACCGGAAATCCTTGGCGGTGCCACTGCTGCCACCTAATATTTTTTTTTGAGCCACAGCCACTGGTGCCACACATGCCACGAGTTTCGTAAACAAAGAGCCTGTTTACAGACTACTGGCCGTCGTATATCAAGTAGCCATCCTTATCCCTCCACAGAGCGTCTGCAACTTTTTCCTGGAGCTCATCCCTTTTTCTGCAAGTCCAAACAGCATATTCCAGGGCATAATCCCTTTTTTCTTTCGGAGTATCCTTTTGGGCTTGTCCCTTTTTGGCCTTTATTTCCTTCCTTTTCTCCCGTTTTTTAAATGCAAGAAATGCCCGGTTTCTGAGAAAGTTGAGTTAGTCCAAGTAAGAGATTGCAAGTTAAAGTAATTACTTTGCCCTGTAGGCTTTATCTGCGAGTTTCTGCCTTTCTTTGCATTCCTGTAGACGCTCCGGATTGGTCTCCATCTCGGCCCTATATCTACGAAGCTCTCATTCAGATATCAAACAACTTTTGTTGCGACGTACCGGGCCATCCGAATTCTACCTTTTTCTGCTTCTTCTTCTTTGTGGCTGGGTCAGATCAGTATGGATTGCAGTTACTTGACCCTTCAGACATACCTCTCGCGATATTTAGCCCAAGTGAGCCGTCTGGCAGGTACACTTCGTGATGGCACCGGTGGCACGGTGGAGTGTTTCTCCTTCTTTGGCATCCTAAATGGACAGCAGGGGGTGAGGGTAGACCAGATGGACAAGGAAAATGCTTACTGAGCGAACTGGGTAAATTTTTCAAGGTTGAGGAAATTTGGTGTTGTGGTAAAGGTCGAGAGGTGGGGTACCTATATGGAAGTAGCGCACATTTTGAGTTGTTTTATGTTCCAAAATATATCACACCACAGGCTTGGAAGAAAAATACAAAAATATTCTGGGACATTCAAATGAACTGGTACTTTGATTCTGCCGACTCAGATTGAGTGGTAAGGGGGTTAGGATCAGTTGAGCAAAGATTTTGCTGCGGGACGAGTTCGCGATCATAGCGGGACGAGTTCGCGATCACGGTGTCACAGCCAAATTATATGATGGCACCGATGGCACCAGCCATTTTTTATATGGCACCGCTCAATTTATTCCATGGCATTTATGGCATGGTTCACAAACTCGGTCAATTTCTTACAAGGAGTCCATCGCATCAGTGGCATATGATATTAAATTGAAGAAAAAACATGTCAAAGCGGATGTGCTATGCCTCAGCCTTCAGTTCGTCAAGTTTATTCCATGGAATTCATGGCATGGTTCACAAACTCGGTCAATTTCTTACGAGGAGTCCATGGCATTGGTGGCATATGATATCAAATTCAAGAAAAACATGTGTGCTACACCCCAGCATTCGGTGGCTCCAGGCGGAAACTTAAGGATAAGCTTGCAGTCCCAGAAGATGAGATGGCCTCCTCTGGAAGCAATCCTTTAGGGAAGGGAGGGAGGTAGGCACTACACACGTACCAGTGGCAAAACCTTCGAGCCATGTGAAGGCAGGGTGGCCAATGAGTGCTGCAAAGATTGCGGCATTGAAGACGCCGTTGACCAAGGCCCCGAGGTAGGGATGTCCACCACCATGCGAGTCCCCGCCCGATATCTGGGAAAGGTTCCCGCGACGGTGCAGCCTTTCATAACTCAGGGAGGCCGTGGCCTGAGCCTCCTCCAGAGCGTGGCCAGTGGCGTCATGGACGTCGGTCATAAAGCCCTCATCGTTGGGCATGCCATCATCGAGAGCACAGACCTTCCCGTCCGAGTCTACAATAGGGCGGGCGGTGCTGGAGGAAATTATGTTATACAAGGGAGAAAAGAGAGAACACAGCACGACGCACCTTCCATTCGACTTTGGGCTTATCCCCAAAGAAGTCCCGCAGCCTGTAGGTGCACCCACCATCGTCACGGAGCCCAATAAACCGGGTGGCAGCGATCCGATTGAGGGGATCCTGGGAGGGAGAGGGTCAGCGATGGCATCCATGGCTGTCACATTCGAAGTTCTATAAGTCGAGATATGGGTGGCACGGGTGGCATGGGTCTCATTCATTGGGACACATTTCCGTCGAGTTCCGGGCTCAAATCTCGACGGCAGTGCATGGTTCCCCAGCAGGAGTACCATGGAGGTTCTGGATTCCCCAGGAAGAGCACCACAAACGAAAAAGGGGAGGGAAAACGACAAATAAAGGCAAGCACGAGTTCCGGGCACGGATCCCAGCGCCAGCTAAAGCCTGAGAGTGTCCGTGTTCCCCGGCAGGAGTACAATGGCAGGAAATAAGGCAGGCGCAAGTTCCGGGCACTGATCTCAGCAGCCAGCCAAAGCCGGTGGCTGTCTGTGCTCCCCAGCAGAAGTAGATGGAAAGGAGAGATTGGATTTACCTTGGAGGTCGAGGTTAATCGGCATGGCTCCCCCAAAGGCAAGAAAGGGCAGATGGTTGCGGAAGAAGAAAAGTGAGTCAGCCCCAAAAAAATGATCCCATCTTTTGATGCATTTTACCTCATAATTTTGTACCGTGCCACCAGTGCCATGGTTGGTTGGATTTGGGGGTCGGTGCGGCATCTGTGTCAAACACGATGGTCACGTGCTTGATCGGGACTTGTAATTTTGCTTTCCTCGCCACCACCACTTTCTTTTCCACACAACAACTTCAAAGGCAAGTATAGCTTAAAATTTTCCAATGGTTTAATTCACTCACTAGCTGACTCTTTAGGTGACAAGGGGCAAAAGAACCGATGATTCCGCCAATGCCACCCAGAGTTCCCCAACAGCGTCTCCTCCTGCGTGGCGCAGCTTGCGTAGGACCTCCAACGCCGCCCCCTCTTTGAACGCAGGTCCATCCGTGTCCCAACCTACACCCCGAACCCTGCGCAGCCGTGCGGGTGCCACTGCCACCGATGCCACCCCCCCCCTGTGAGGCCCTCCTCAAAGCGCAAGGGCAAGAAAAAGGTGCAGCCGCCGTCTATGGCGAACCCTACGTCCGAGCCCGAGGATTCCGACCCCGATATGCCTGACGTCGACCGTGCTCCCACCGAAGCTGAGCTCGAGCACCTCCGTCAAGCGGAGGAGGCCTCCCAGTTCGTCCCTGAGCTTCAAACCCCCAGTCAAGGTCGAGAGGAGTTCAACTGTGAAGACCCCGCTCCTGGTACTGAGCCACTGGTCGAGTACTCTGGGGACGAAGACCACAAGGTCATGAAGACACCAGCCCGCAGGATCTTCGTCTACGGGGTAGGCCAGCTTCTTAGCAAAAAATCGCCTTCTCCCCAAAAATCACGCGACGCGGTGCTGCCAGGGCCGGCCGCCCACCACCGTGACGATGACGCGCAAGACGAAATGGTGCAACCTGCTGGCCCCCCCATCAACGATGCGCGGGACGAGACAGTGCCACCCGTGCCACCTGCCAGCCCCTCCGCGCGGGACAAGACCACGACACCAGTGCCACCGTCCAGCTCACCTGCACAGGAGACGACAGTGCCACCAGTGCCACCTCAGGACACGCAGGATAAGCCCTCGCGTACTATCTCCTCAGAGCCTGCCTCTATCCCGCCCATCAAGTCCATTTCCGCCAACGACAGCAGCAGTAGTAGCAGCGGCAGCAGCAGCAGTAGCAGCAGCAGCAGCAGCAGCGACAGCAGCAGTGACAGCAGCAGCGACAGCAGCAGCAACTCGGATGCTGATGCCCACACCGACGGCAAGTCCGATGGTGAGGGTGCCACCAAGAAGAAGGCGAAGAAGGGCAAGGGCAAGTCAACAGCGGAGGCGAAGACGGCGACGGCAAGGCTGAAGGCGGTGACCAAGGCGAGGGCGGTTTTGGAGACGGAGGTGCAGGAATGGGATGCCAAGCTCGAGGCGCACGCAACGCACCTCTCCACGCAGCTTCGCCTGGATGAGGACGAGTGCCGCAAGGCTCTTGTCCATCTCCACAAGTGGGACAAGTCCGGCGATTACAACGAGAAGGAGTCAGAGACCCGCGCCAACGACCTCTCCGCCGCCCAAGATATCGCCGCCCTCGCAAATTGCTTCGAGAAAGATGTAAGTTCCAATTTACCCTGCTGGCATCGGTGGCATTGATGGCTAACAATTGATTTGTTTGAAGTTACGTCATGCTGAGAAGCGGACCAACGTCAAGGCCTTCGCTGTCTTCAGCGCGGGCCATGTGTCCGACACCATCACCACCGCCGTCGTGGCCTCTTCCCGGAGCCTCAGCTTCTTCAAGGAGATCCATGGCGTCGACCCCGCCACATTCGGGTTGTCCTACAATGCGTGGGCCATCAGCAAGCCCGTCAAGCCCATCAACAAGCCCAACCCCAACGTCACCCTCAAGCCCGTCAAGGTGGAGGCCCCGAAGGACGGCGTCAAGATGACAGCGACGGACAGGAGGTCTTACATCAACAAGCACCTCGAGAGGACGCTGCGTGAGTCGTGCAAAGCACACCCTTATTTTCTTTATGTACTAATACATCTTTTTATCCAGGGGAGAAGACCGGGGTGGCCACCGCCACCATGCAATACAGCAACTACCGTCGGGTGTGCATCGGCAAGCTCGGAGTCCAGCTCGAAGGCTGGCCCGAGGGCGTCGAGATGATGTCACCGTCCAACATGAAGACAGGTGCAGTCGCCGTCGTCCAAATGCTGTACGACCGTATCCAGACTGGCGAGCTCAAGTGGGTGGATGCGGACCCACAAGAGCGGCAGGCGGTACTGGCGGAGTTCAAGGAGTTTAAGAGGGGCGACGTGAAGAAGGTGTTGACATCCAAGCCGAAGGCCAAGATATCGGGCAGCAGGAAGCGTCAAACGCCAGAGAGCGAGGATGAGGTAGAGGAGACCCCATCTGACCATGATGACGAAGACGAAGAGTCCCCGCCCCCCACATCAAAGAAGCGTAAGCGGCCGGCTGACAAGGAGGACGAGGAGGAAGACGCCGAGGACCAAGACCTGACCCCCAAGAAGGCCAAGTCGGTGGCACCGGTGGCAATCGCCGCAACGGCAGCGCCCTCGAAGCAGGCTGGGAAGGAGGCCGCGGGGAAAGATAAGGAAAAGAGGTCACGGAAGTCGGAGGAGGAGAGGAAGGAGACGAAGAAGGAAAAGAAGGAGAAGAAGCGGAAGAGGGAGACTGCAGACGACGCCGAGGACCAGCCGCCCTCTAAACACGCACGCTTAAAGCCCTTGCCGCTGGCGAAGAAGACTCCGAAGAGTGTCGCCTTCATCGAAGACTCCGACGTCGAGCAGGGTGCCACGGGTGCCAGCAAGAAGTCCGGTGGCACCAAGCCCACCGCGAGCTCTTCCAAGGCCATTGGTGACGCTGATGGTGTGGGCTACGACGACGATGACGACGAGGGTCTTTCCCCAGCGGTGCTCCAAGCGCGGCAGAAGCGCCAGGAGGACAAGGACAGAGCGGCAGCCATCCACGCCAAAAACGCGGAGGAGATGGCGAAGAAACGCGCGGCAGGCATGGGCAGCAAAGGTCGCAAGCCCAAGCGGAAGTCCAAGTCTTTGAAGGAGATCGATGAAGACCCCAATGCCAGCTTTGAAGAGGATGGGTAGTCAAAGTGTGCGCTTCCTCCCCTCCATCTGTCTTTCTCACCTTCTTCCTCCTTCCTGCTTGCTGTGGCCCGCTCAACTCGGTGCCCACTTTGTTGTCGCTCCGGCCCGCTGAACTCGGCGTCCACGCCTTCCGGTCGCCGTGCTTGTCTAAACGCCCCCTGTCTGCTGCAGGGGGTGTTTTTTTTAAAAAATACATGAAATATCTCGCAGTCTCGCATGTTTTAGTAATGTACCACCACCAAACAAAAAAAAAGTTGTTGAATTGCGTCCTATGGCATTCATGGCACCACATTGGGAAGGCCCTAGTCCACTTGAGATCCAATCCAATTGATGGTGGCACCGCTGGCATGTCACGTGCAACAAGTCAATGGGTGAAGTAAGGAATGGCATCCACAGCAAGGCAATAGCACGGGTGACATTATCACCACCGGTCGAGAACCATCAGCGATTCTAAGGAACATTCAAACATTTCACTGATCCTGGGCCGAAATGTTTGATTGCACTGATGGTTAGCCAGAACATTTTTTTGCTGATGGATAAGAAGGTCCGGTGGCACCGATGGCACACTTTTGGTAACATTTTTTACTGATCCTGGGTCAGAAAGTCTGGTGGCACCCATGGCACTATTTTGGAAACTTTTTTACCGATCCTGGGTCAGAAAGTCCGGTGGCACCGATGGCACACTTTTGGTAACATTTTTTTACTGATCCTGGGTGGCACCGATGGCACTATTTTGGAAACCTTTTTACCGATCCTGGGTCAGAAGGTCCGGTGGCACCGATGGCACACTTTTGGTAACATTTTTTCACTGATCCTGGGCCAGAAAGTCTGGTGGCACCGATGGCACTATTTTGGGTAACATTTTTACCGATCCTGGGTCAGAAAGTCTGGTGGCACCAATGGCACTATTTGGCACTATTTGGGTAACAAAATTTCACTGATCCTGGGTCAGAAAGTCTGGTGGCACCCATGGCACTATTTTGGTAACAAATTTTACTGATCCCAGGTCGAAATGTCTGGTGGCACCCATGGCACTATTTTGGTAACAAATTTTACTGATCCCAGGTCGAAATGTCTCGTGGCACCCATGGCACTATTTGGGTAACAAAATTTTACTGACCCTGGGTCAGTGGCCTCATGGCACCCATGGCACGATATCCAGCCCATTTTGTGGTTCTGTGGCATGCATGGCGGTTCCGTGGCATATGTGGCATTGTTTGGTCGAAAAAAGCGACCAAACAATAGGAGGTATTTACTGGGTGGCATGGCTGTTCTGCCACCGCTGGGTGCCGCAGCTGCCACCAAACCCGTACGGTGGCCGTGCCACATCTCGATAACTATTGACGGGTCTTGGGGGGTAGACCCGTCGATAGTTATCGAGGGGTGGCGGTATTATCAGGTGTATATTTTTATGTTAATACTCATCATGCAAGCTTTGTAGTGTATGGTCCGCACCTCTGTACAGTGTCCTCGGGTCACCCAATTCAGTAGGTCCCCCGTTCGACTCGGGACAAGGCTATGTGCCTGGATAATTGAGATATTTCTTTTTGCTTTTATCTGTTCTCGCTGGAACTGTGTAACACGCCACGCTTCAAATATCATCTGTGGACACCCAAAATTGAACCCACAATGAACACAGGGCGTACCGTATCATGGAAAGCTCACGCCCACTTACCACTTAGCGTCCTCTTCAACAGAAGTGGGTTGCCCGTTCGATTCGGGACAAGGCTATGCCCAGCTGGTGCCGGAGTTTCTTTTGCTTTGATTTGGTCTTGCTGCAGCTTTGTAACACAGATACGAAGTTGCAATTGCCGCTCCAACCACGGGATGGGTTTCCGCTTCCAATTAAGCAAATAAGTAAGTAATCCATCGCTCCGCTGGTCATTGTTTTGGTTCGAGTATGTACCTCTTATCATCATTATACATATAACTATAGGCGTAGACGGCAAAGGCGACCAAGTGCTCAACCGAAATCCGGAAAGCCTTGTGGTAGGTACAGTGTTCACCACCCGTACGCGCCATATGTTCTTGTGGTGGAAGTTGTGTGAAGCGGACCATCCGCGACCGAGTCGTTGTATATATCCCTTGAACTTCGCCTGACTCGCAATAAATTATACTGGCATGGAATCTCTTCTTCAGAATCGCGCCGGGAAACCTTGAGGGCCTCGAAGCTACTTGGATGTCAGAAAACAAGGGATCTCGCTGTAGTGGTTGAGATTGTTCGCTCAGCTCACTCAAGAGAGCTATCATCATCGGCACAAGGGAAAAAAGGGGGCAGCGAACGCCTACAACTCGCCAGCTCCTGCACTGGGAATAATACGAAAACGAGTGATTTCAATTGCCAGCGATCACATGCTATGACCCAGTAGTTCCCAACCTAGAGCTAGCTAAAAATTCTTGAATAAATCCATACGTGGTCCTGAAATACTTCTCCTACCTGCAGTCCTGAGCCCGCTTACAAGCAGTAATCATCCTGCGTGCTCGTGGTGCCACCACAGCCACTCGAGCAGTACTCGATGAACCTGATATTCCCACCGCTGAGGCAGTCGAAAAGGCTGTAGTCGATATGCGCCTCATCGGTTGGTTGGCCAGCCGCCTCGAGAACCTGAACAATATGGTCCTGGTAGTTGCCTGGAA